>WWET01000122.1:299672-311818 GCA_011038615.1 Limnodynastes dumerilii | reverse complement strand
AGGGAAATATTACATTACTGGCATGTCTCAGGCCCTCTGGCACTATACCTTATGTATATTCATTAATGTGCTATTTACATCTAATTGGAGCAGTTGTAATCCTGAATGGTGTTACACTGACTGTGCTTGAAGCTGCATACAGCATTTTCCAAGACATTGCCAAATGTGGTAATGGGTGAAGCCTTGTGCATATGAACTAGTACTGCTGACTGCTGCTTTCCTGGGAATGCGGCCTATTAATCAAGCCTGCTTTTGGAATCGCCATAGCAACCAGCAGACCATGCCAATGTCCTAGATTTTCCCAGCAGTGTGTTCCTGAAGTGACAGCGGTGATGTGAATGCTCCTTGAACCAGATTTCTTTTTCTTTCATTGCCAGTGAAAACGAAAAAAAAAATCCTTTTAATCGTGCTTATTTTGCAAACACATCCCTGTCTGACCCATAAGATGGATAAATGTTGTTAGTGAATCAAAGTATTTTCCTTTCGTTAGTTTAACTGAGGTCTGGAATCAGTCAGGTCCTAATCAGATGGTGTAAACAGTGATCCTTTAATGCTGCTTACACAAGCATCTTTTATAACATGCCAAGTGTTTTGAGGCTTATTCAAAGATGAACGTGGCTGATCGAGAGGTGCATGCACATCGGTATGGGGTGCGCTCGCGGTACATGTGTGCGCAAATCAGGAGCATGCTGCATACGTTCCAAAGGAAACGCAACAGTACTTCTGGGTGCCTATGCAAGTTATCTGTGTAGGGCTGTATCCAGACTTAAGAAGGAGCTTGAAATTAAGGGCTACATTTGCTATAACGCCCACTGTGTGCGTTTTTATTAAGTGCAAGGCTTGCTGCACCTTGCGAGTCTTGTACCTGTTTTCGTCAAAGTTACTATTTCTTACATGTCCGGCGAGGTCCCGCGATGATCCATGGGACTTCGAAGCAGAAGTGCCCACGCAGTAGCTGCCTTTTGGGACTTAAGAACTTTTATGTCCCTAAAGGCAAACAACACTGCGCATGCGTGGGACTCCGAGGCAGAAGTGACGCCAAGACAGGAAGAAAACTGTTTCTTTTGTATTGTTCTTTGTTCTATTAATATTTGAAAGTATTTTTTCTCATTAATTTAATAATAAATAATTTGCATCCAAATGGGTGATTTAGAGTGTTTGTACATAAGACAAAGTAATATAGACATAGAATTTGCTGGCTGATACAAATTTGACCCAAATTCTACATTATTTGAAGAAATAATTTTTTCTATTTATTCTAATATTCAGGAATATATGTAAATAGCTCATTTTGCAACCTAAAATCACAATTAAGGGCTTAGCAAAGACCTTACTGTGCGATTTATATAGCAAAGCCACCCACCATGTCTATCTCATGCAATCAAGCAAGCAGTACAAGCAGAATGTTAGGAAACCGCTCACCGTGGTGCGGAGTCTAACTGGGGCCTGGTATTCTCTCTAACCTCTAAATGGTGAGGTTAGGCTTGGCTGCAGGAAACCCAGCAGGTCGTGGCCACTGGTGGCAGCTCCTATGCGTGCGAATAAGAGGACAGACCAAGACGAAGGACCCCATGAAAAATACAAACACCGCAACAGACGGACGGATGAAGGGCTCACAGGCTCACAACAGCACTTCCACACACACTTGTCTTTTGGCAATATGGTTCCTGCTGTTGGTCGATGCAGCAGTTATACAGGACAGCTGAAAAGGGTTTTGCTATCAGTTGCTGATAGCAGACACTTTTTTCAGCACTCACCAGACCCCCTGAGATTGGGCCACACGGGACGAGTTTGACATGCCTGCCTTAGAGGCTGCTGTTTGGCCTTTTCTTTTGTTATTAATTTACAGCATCTGAGAAACTAGGATATAAGGACTGCCTCTAGCTAACTCAACTTTCTACCTTGTCCGCTACTTGTATATAAAAGTCCTGCTGTTACCTCCCTGTAGCTTTATAAAACATCTGCCTATTGTCCTGTATGTATTTACGTGTTGTATCTTTGCATATGGGTGTCTCTTGTGTTCTAGCATATAGCTTGATCTGTTGTCTTGAATCCCGTTTTTATTTATGTACACTTGTATATTTGTGTTCAGTTTTACCCTTGTTCTCAGCATCTTATGTATTTGGTAACTCCTGCTTTGTGTTTTATGTTCCCTTTGATCCCTGTTTTTATTTGTACTCTGTAGTGTGCTTATCTGTAGACTATGTGGTATTGTTTCCTGTTTGGTATGGTTGTTCCCAGTTCACTTTTCTCCACATTACCTGTAGTTATCTTGTATGCACTAATAAACACCTAACCCTTCCTGATGTGTTCACTCTTGTCTTGTTGTTAGTGCTACTTCAGGGATCGTGACCTGCTGGGTGACTGCCGCATAAGCCTATCCCTCCATCGGGCTCTAGCGAAGACCAGTCCCCAGTTAGGCTGGGAGTAGTCTCGTAACACACAAGGTATGCAGCTTCCATATTATTTTAATATACCCCCTCTGTGATATGATCTTGTGGCCACTTCACTAAACACACCCCTCCACAACTGACACCAGAATCTTATTCAACCTGGACATAAAATGAACTATACTATAACCCTGCCTCATCCCAACAGTTCTGAAACCAACTTAATGCATTTATTTTATTCTGTGCTGGGTCCAATTTACTATAGAAAACTTTTCAGCACCCTTATAAAACCAATCACTTGCTTTACAGGCAAGGCAAACAACTGCAATGGAGAACAAAGTATTTACATACAGTAATTGGCAATATGGAGAGAGAAGTAAACATACATAATGCATTGCAGCTGCATCTAATAGGCTTCCCTAGGCTTTACTGAGTATAAGAAGAACAGTCAGGCAAGGAAACAAGCCAAATTCAAATATAGCTCTATTTACTTGTCCTCAGCCTCAGTTTATGTAAAGAACAAAACGTATTTTCTGGAGTGCCTAGAAATACCCAGGATCTGGGGAACATGACCTATAAATAATATCCTTAAATGAAAAAAGAAAAAAATGATTTACCATCCAATACACTAATGTCACAATGTATATTTCCAATAAATTTGTTTTACTGCATGAGCAGAACAATATACTAATTCTTTCCTTTACGTCTTTGGAAATCAGTTAATTAATTCTGTATAGGTGCCGATCTTCTTACTAATTACTTACATGTCATCTATGGTAGGAAACAATCTTCTTTTACACCAGCCTGGATAGAGAGAGAAAGGGGTGAACTGGGTGAACCCAGTAGTGCCATCTAAGAGTTTATATGTCCCTTCACTACTGCTCTATGGCTCTTAGCAGTGCTGATCTAACAGTGTAACATGGAAGAAGGGTCCCATTAGTTCTTATTGAATTCATTGTTATGGCAATACATTTAATTTACTTGTGTGGAATCTGCATGATCCCAAAGTTCTGAAGTTGGGGATTTGAAGCAGGAGTGTGTCAGTAGGCTAGGCCAGTGCTCCTCAACCAGTGTGCCATGGCACACCAGTGTGCCACGAAATGTTGCCAAGTGTGCCACGGTGCAATGCCTTCAACAGGAGAAAAAGCACTGGAAGACCTTGCCTTAAGGAAATAAGGGGATACTGGAGAAGCTGCAGACACATGATGGGGGCTACTGGGGAGGCTGCTGATGCATGATGGGGGCTAACATAGTTATATTAGTTATAAGAAAAAAGTTATTAGCTGTGATTTTACATTATCAAATAAAAAATAACAATTAAATGTAATATCTGTGTATGCACTTTGTAATTCCTGCTATTTTGATTTTGGTGTGCCACGGAATTCTGGGAAGGGCTTAGGTGTGCCAAAGAATTCTGGGAAGGGCTTAGGTGTGCCGAGGGTGTGAAAAGGTTGAGGAGCACTGGGCTAGGCAACGGCAACCTGCAACATTGAGTGTTGAGAAGCTACACTCACCAGGTATCAAAGGTTGACTATGTCTACACTGGGCTGTCCCTCTAAAAGGTCACTCTACCCCTTCCAAAAAGCCTCCAGTGTAAACGGACACACATATAAAAAATTTTGTCCAGGACTGTACCATCTAAATGTGATTTTAATTGGTATTATTATTGGTTTTGAATTTTTTTATTTATTCTACTAGAGTTCATTCCGATAGAGCTTTTTTTTTTTTTTTTTAAATAAATAAGTTTAAATAAAGAAGAAGCACAGTGTTCGCACATGTAAAGCTGCAGCTTGGGCTGTGTCTGTTTTATGGTTTTGTTTTGTTTGTAAATCTAGAACAGGCTTTCAAAGGATTTCCTTGCACAGCGCCCCCTGGTGTCCATAGAGCCTAGATAGAAAACGAAAGTCTATGTTGTCCGACGCCATAGATTGGTTCAATCACCTTGAGACTTGATACTAACGTTTCCTTGTTTTGTTTTTACATAAGGAGTCTGAGAAACTGGAATCTATTAATGCAGAACTGAAAGCCCAGATTGAGGAACTCAAGAACGAGAAGCAACACTTAATATACATGCTGAACCTCCACCGACCCACCTGCATCGTCCGAGCCCAGAACGGAAGGACGCCGGAAGACGAGAGGAACCTCTTTATTCAGCAAATCAAAGATGGCACCCTCCAGAACTTGGTGACCGAGGGAGTGAACTGAGTTTCTCTGTACTGGAGACTTTCCTATGGCCCTGGAGGCTTGGATGGTATCAGAGACCTTTATGGCTGCAGATCCTCTGCAGGAAGGGGGCAATCTGTGTCATTGGATTGGCTGGATGCTAAGTGCCCCGGCTAGAAAATAAAATAATATTTCTATCTTTTTTGGTTTTATAATATAGATAAATAAACCATAAATACATTTGCATTTATTGGAAAAATTGAGATACTTATAATATATATATTTCAGATATTTGAGTCTAAGGGTACAGGAACAAAATGATAATGATTATTTTGGCATTTCTTTGCGATTAAAGTTTTGTTTTCCTTGTTTCTTGTTTTTCATTTAATAAAATAACTTTTTCACCTTTATAAACACGATGAGTGGCATCCAATCGGCAGGAAGTAAACTGGCATGACGGCTGCCTTTGCTTTACGCACCAGGATATCGAACTGTGTTCCACATGGTTGGATAACATTATTCTGCATTATGTTATGGTTTCGTATCAAAAATGAATTAGCAGGAAAATGTCCATACACTGGGATTGGTGAGAGAATCATTGTGCCATGTACAGAATGACCACTCACAATACTTTTCTATCTGTCCTCCTTATTCCCTCTTTTCTTCATTTATATCCTCCCTTTCTCTAATTTATAAATCAACCCTCTATTTCCAATAAGTAGGGCATCCGTTCTGGGAAGTTTGAAGCTTGAAGGTTTTATGTATGATTTGCTCATGTGTTAGTGGGCAAAGGGTTTGACAATACAAGACGAGACTTGACTGGACAAGGCAGATTTGACTGGACTGGACAAGGAAAGCTTGACTCGGACTGAACTTGACCAGGACTGGAATTGAACGTAGCAAGCTTGGCTGGACTGGACCTGATCAGGATTGGAGCAGGACTGGCGTTGACTTGACCTGGACTTGACTCGACCTGGACTTGGCTGAACCATATAATTGTATATAATTCCCCTGTCGTATGTACCCAAGGATTGGGCCTATGGACTTTAACTGGATCAACAAGAGAACAATAGTAGCGCAGCACTATCTTGAGAGACTTGTTATTCTGGCACTGAGGACTCAGTGCTCTGGGTTTTAAATAGGACACCTTGACTCAAGACTGGATAATCAGATCATGTGCTTCCCCTTGCTTGACTCCGGTTGGCTGCAGCAGGTCATATGCACAAATCTAAGATGGCGGCACCCATTCACCGAAGGACAGCGGTGTTTGGTACTGGAAAACTGAGGATGGACATGCAGTGAACACAGTACAGAAGGCTGCCACTACTGAGAGTGGCGCCTCCTTGGAGCCATAGAGCGGGTACGCCTGGAGAGAGCCACTGACAGGCAGCTCTTGATGCAGTAAGTCCCGTGATTTGAGACATCCAAAAACTATTATCCTCTCCCCATGTTTCATTATAAGTGATGAGCAGGAGCAGTAAGACTACCTGACTAATACAACATTCACACTTCACCCTAGTTGTTAATCTTCACTGATTGTCATGAATTTACAAAGAAATATAGGACCAAGGTTATATGTCAGGCATAGGCAAACTTTGGCACTCCAGCTGCTGTGAAATGACTACCAAGCTGTTCCCTGTTCCCACCTTCCACGCTCTCACCACCGGTAGCAGCATGGAAATGGGTGACCAATGGTTGCTTTAACATAGGCTCTTTAAGTATAGAGCACCTTATAAATAAAAGACAATAGCTGTACCCACAATGCACTCGGTGATACAGAGGTAATTCATACTGTGTATGATGTTTGCAGAGCAGCATGCTATTATTTAGCATATTCACATCAAGGATTCACAACATCAAAGTGTAGGATTGTGTAATGACGTCAAATGGGTGGGTGGTGAGAATAGGAAGGGGGGACTTTGTCTAGCTGTGAGTAGGCTTGTTGCTTGGAAAAATTGGATATCTATTTACCAGTGGTTAAAGAAGACATGTCAGTAAATGTCTTATGGCTGATAATCAACCACGTTTAATTTCTTATTTAACAAACTAAAAGACAGATATTTATGGTTCTTATGTGAAAAACTGTGGGGCAAATGGTCTGTTGCGATGTCAGGCTTATTTTCTTATCCAGGTGGTGGGTTCTCCTAGATGTCGGTGCAATGAGACAGCTGCAGAGGGCTTGACATTAGGCTCACCTGTTGTTACTATGAAATGCAGACATTAGAATTCCTATTGAGGGATGGAAATAGTTTAGTTAAAGCAAAGAGGCATTTTAACAAATGAAAGAAGTAGCAGCTTGAGCACTATCTACTGTTTCTATTAAACAGCTTGTAAAACTAGGTTTAATTTCAGAATAAAGGGCTTTATCCAAAGACAATAATTCAATAATAACATTAATAATTACTATAAGTAATATGTGTCTATAGCAGGGGTGTGGGTCCCCGCTAAGAACAGCCCTATTTCGATAGGGCCATTCTCTCCCAGCCAGTTTCAAACTGGCTGGGACATTGATTGCTTATGCCTCGATGAGGCATAGCAATCCATCCCCGGAGCACCGAACACGGTGCTGCGAAAGGTAGGGCAAAAATCTACCCCAACCCTTCCCCTAATTCTAACCCTAAATCCCCTTCCATTACCCTAACTCTCCCTTATGCGCAGCCTGACCCTAACCCTCCCTTCTCCCTAGCCTGGCCCTAATACTCCCTTCTCTATAGCCTGACCCTAAGATCCCCCTCCTCCCTCAGCCTGACCCTAAACCCACCCCCAACACAAAAATTCAGTGAGTAACCTCTCTGGAACTGTCATCGGCTGGTCCTGCGGGTCTGCAGCGGGTCCTGCGAAAATGAATGGTTGAGTACTCACCCATTCATTAAAAAAAACCTCTAAAAAGTCTCCCTATTCGAAATATAGGCAGACGAAAAGTTACTTTAGTCTGTCTCTATTTCTGAAAGCAGCCCATCGTAGCAGGGACTGCAAACGCTAAAGCAGTGCTTCCCAAAATCAGTCCTCAATGCTCCCCAGCAGTGCATGTTTTTCAGATCTTCTACAGAACAAGGGATATAATGATACCACCAATGGAACACATCTGTGCTCCAGCAAGGAGATCTGGAAAACGTACCGTTGGGGAGCCTTGAGGACATGTCTGCCTATAGAATAATGAGTTGTCCCTATACAACATGGATCCCACAATTTTTAAGGTCATAACTTATGTTTATTGTAGGATATATCACACAGGAGGAATAGTTGAACCGATTATGGAAAGGATATATATGTAATAATCTGTGTTATAATGGCACAGCGTGTTATAGAAGCACAGGTTGCACTTGTTTGTTTTGTCATTTGTTTGTAACATATTTATTGCAGATATCTCTGTGGGGTAATAATTGAAATGCAACAAATGGATAAAGGTCTATGGGCTGGATTCTAACATAATAACGTCAGGATATTTCCATAGGTCAGTTATGGAAATAGCCTGTAATTATGTACTGTGCATGTGCAGTACATTAAAAAAAAAGCTCTGTACAGGACACAGCCTCCTGATTTTCATTCTACACACAGGAGTTGGAGCCCACTCACCAAGCGAAGAGATGTGTGGAATACTTAAAGTAGGGATCTGGCCACAGATTTAAGCTCTATATGTAGGAGTGCAGGGGAGCGTATAAAACCCATAGGCTTAAAATGTACAGATTTTACTATTAACTCTGGATAAGGCCCTATGTCTGTGAAAGTTCAAGGCCACTGGCTACAGGTAGGCCCACTTATTATTCTATTGACTATAGGTTGATCTAGTAATGTGTATTTTCTACAAGTTGTCTTCTCCTGTGCATGTTTTTGTACTCTTATTCACTATTGGCTGGCCTAGTTTTATTAATATTCCTATAATGTGGCCAACCTGCGGCTCTCTTTAATGTCTGGTGTGCGGCTCCTGGACAGCAGCTGTAAACCAGAGATATCCTTCTATATGCAATACTATTTAATAGCATTGCATATAGGAAGAGATCTCTGATTTACTGCTGTTATCCAGGAGCCTCAGCTGCAGATTAGGGATCTCTAGAAGTCATCCCTGCACCGTCTGGGCTGTCATTCATCCTGTGGAAAACATCAATAAAAAAGAACAAGCAGCATGTGGGCAGCCTCCATGGGGCCTCAGTCATCCTGCAGTGGAGTGTGCAAAACGCAGGGACAGTCTGGACTGGACACTGAAATGTCTGCACTGGGTAAATATGTAACTCTGTATGTGTCTCCACAGTTATGTGTATTTTTGTGTGTGTGTATGTGTGTGTCCACAGTTATGTGTATTTGTGTGTGTGTGTGTGTGTGCGTGTGTGTCTCCACAATTATGTGTATTTGTGTGTCTCCACAGTTATGTGTATTTGTGTGTGTGTGTGTGTGTCTCCACAGTTGTGCGTGTGTGTGACAATAGTTATGTGTATTTGTGTGTGACAATAGTTATGTGTATTTGTGTGTGTGTGTCTCCACAGTTGTGTGTGTGACAATAGTTATGTGTATTTGTGTGTGACAATAGTTATGTGTATTTGTGTGCGTGTGACAATAGTTTTGTGTATTTGGGCCTGATCCAGACCTCCGTCGCCAGGCATTAATACGCCGAGTGTACGCGTAAGATTGTCTAAAAAGACAATCTGCGCATGCACCGGGCAGATGTTGCCCGGCGTAGCTGCGTAAACGCTCAATCGTGGATCGGGCGTCCGTAGCTTCAGTGTAGTAACGCTGGAGGGGGTGTCCCCCAGCCTTACTACGCTGAAGTTATGGCAGGTAGGCGGGGGTGGGAGGGTAATGAGGCTGGGAGGGCGGCATTAATGTATCAACACCGCCGTCCCAGCGTATCAACAGTCGCTTACGCCAGCTGAAGGTAGGGTAGCCTTAAGCTGGCGTAAGTGACTGTTAATACACTGGGGCAAGGGGGAGTGTCGGGGGAGGGAATCGATGGCACGCTGAGCGTTAGACCGCTCGGTGTACCATCGTAGGTCTGGATCAGGCCCTTTGTGTGTATGTGACAACAGTTGTGTATTTGTGAGACAGTTATGTGTATTTGTGTGTGTGTGACAGTTATGTGTAGTTGTGGGAGTGTGACAGTTATGTGTAGTTGTGTGTGTGTGACAGTTATGTGTAGTTGTGTGTGTGTGACAGTTATGTGTAGTTGTGTGTGTGTGACAGTTATGTGTAGTTGTGAGCCAGAAGGGATTTAAATAAGAGAAATCAACCAAAAATATCTCAAACAACTATATACAGTAAATACTTAAAACATAAACGGGATTCTATACTTAAATAATCTCACAATTGATACATCAAGAAAAGAAGATCAAGAAAGTCTTCTTTCAAAAATTAATAGCAATCCTGAGGCTTGAAATACAATGTAACTGTTTATACTAATAAATAAATAAATGGAGTAAAATAAGTCACTTATAGTCTTGCAGTGTTGAGATCCTTAAGCTAGGATTAGGTCCCACTGGTAGAAGCCTTTAGGTTCTGGTATAAGTTAATGCATCCACGGTGAAGGTTACTTCAATTCTTTGTGTGTAAATCTCTGTATCATAAAAGTTCTTTCGGTGTGGGTCTTAAGACTGGCAGTGTTACCCTTGGCACGGGGGGGATACCCAAGTGCTCCCCCAAAGGAGGGTGGGAAAGAATAAAGAATCAGAGGAAATATCAGGATCAGTAAAAAATATATCAGTTTATTACAATATAAAAATAAAAGTAACAATAGACTATGGGGAAACGAACATATAAAATGGGTAAACAAGTGAAAATAAATATCAACAAGGAAAGAGTTAAGGCAGTGACAGGGTCGTATACCCGATGGCACCAGAGCAGGAACCGGACTGCAAGATAGATGTTAAGTCTCAGGATACGGCAGACACGGACCTCTTACGGACACAGACAACAGATCAGCTGCACTAAACAAAAACCCCCGCCAACGCGTTTCGAATTGCTCGAATTCTTTCCTATATGATTGAATTATATTATTGTAACTGATTCCTTGAGGAAACAACCAAGTGGATAATATACAGTATTATTATAACTTATCCACATATCACCTATCAAGGAAATTTTCTCTTCCCCTGATGACAGCATAGCACTATGGGTAAGTTCCACGGGGCTGGAGCCAATCCAGGAAAAAGAAAAGACCCACCGGACATATAAATAGGCTCCTCCTCCGGTGTTCAGTGTCTTTCCACTTTCTCTAGCTTAAAACGACAAAAAGACAAAAATACACATAATAAATTATACATTCGGGAGGGAAAGCAGCTATGCTGTCATCAGGAGTCCAGGAAATACAATTATCAGGTATAATTTACCTTTTCCTCTTCCCCTGATGACAGCATAGCACTATGGGATGTGCCAAAGCTACTTTCCTAGGGAGGGACACCAAACCACAACCAGTGAAAAATAAACCAGACGGAAATTCCACTTACTTGACCGTTTAGTTATTTTTTATTTATTTATTTTATTCAATTGCACTTAAAACTCGTCTGCCGAAGCTTGCATCTGCAAAGGCTGTGACATCAATCTTATAATATCTCGTGAATGTGTGTATCGAAGACCAGGTTGCCGCTTTACAAAGTTCTTGTATAGATGCCTTGCTGACCTCCGCCCAGGAAGTCGCCACTGATCTGGTGGAGTGAGCTTTGACTCCAAACGGGATTTTTTTTATTACTGCTTACATAGGCCTGCTGTATGCAGCATCTAATCCATCTCGCTAAGGTTGACTTGGTGGCCGCACCACCCTTATTCTTCCCTTCAGGGATTATAAACAACTGCTTTGATCTTCTTATTGATTTTGTTCTGTCCAGATAAATTCTCAGAGTTCTCACCAGGTCAAGTGAGTGAAGCGTCCTCTCTTCCGGCGAAGAAGGATAAGCATGGAAAGATGGCAATACCACCTCTTGGTTGAGGTGAAATTTTGTGACCACCTTAGGCAGAAAAGATGGGTTTGTCCTAAGGACTACCTTGTCCTGATGGAAACATAGATAGGGCTCTTCACTCCATAAGGCCTGAATTTCCGACAGCCTTCTGGCTGAAGATCGCGACCAGAAAAATAGCTTTCCAGGAAAGAAAATTGAACTGTGCGTCTTCTAATGGCTCAAAGGGATGTTGTGTCAACCTTTCTAGCACTAGGGTGAGGTCCCATGTTGCTATTGGCTTTCTTATTGCAGGC
The DNA here is from genome assembly GCA_011038615.1 of Limnodynastes dumerilii. Taxonomy (NCBI): domain Eukaryota; kingdom Metazoa; phylum Chordata; class Amphibia; order Anura; family Limnodynastidae; genus Limnodynastes; species Limnodynastes dumerilii. Next base: position 300,088 of record WWET01000122.1, on the reverse strand, counting down.
CAAATTTTGGAAGACGCCTGAACAAATTGTTTCACATATCTATCATTAGCCAGGTCTGTATCTAGAACTGCACTAAGGGCTGAAATGTGTACTTTGAAAGTGCTCAAAGCTAAGCCTTTTTCAAGGCCTGCCTGCAGAAAGTCTAGGATGACCGCAATAGATGGTGAGGCTGCATCCTGACCATTCTTGTTACACCAATCATGGAATATCCCCCAAATTCTATGGTATGTTTTGGATGTAGTAATCTTCCGAGGTCTGATCAGTGTATTAATCACCTTGTGCGAGAATCCCCTTCTTGATAGGTTGGAGACCTCAGCCTCCATGCCGTTAGCTTTAGCTTGTGAGGATCCGGATGATTGACTAACCCGTTTCTCACGATCTCCGGAAATAGGGGCAGGATAACAGGCTCCTCTATC
>WWET01000122.1:286965-299523 GCA_011038615.1 Limnodynastes dumerilii | reverse complement strand
AGTTCTGTTCTGAATCTGGAGACAAATCTCAGTTTCTTTCGGTTTCTGGATGTCGCCATAAGGTCGATCTCTGGTCTTCCCCAGGCCTCCGCTAGCCATTGGAAAACTTCTTGGTCCAATTCCCACTCTCCTGGTACTACTTGTCTTCTGCTGAGTGAGTCTGCCACACTGTTGCTCTTTCCGGCTATGTATGCTGCCGCAATGCCCAATAGATTTTCTTCTGCCCAGGACATGAGCATTCGGGACTGAATCATCATGTGAACTTCTGGTGCCCCCCTGACGATTCACATAGGCCACCACAGCCTTGTTGTCTGAGTGTATTGTGACCTGGCGATCTCTGATGTTTTGCCGAAAATGCTTGCATGCCTCGAGCACTGCTCTTAATTCCTTTGTGTTGGAATGTTCTTGTGACATAACTGTGCTCCAGGTTCCTTGTGCTATTTCCGTTCCGCAGAACGCTCCCCAGCCTGTACCGCTGGCATCTGTGGTGATTACCACCGAAGACTGTGTCCTGAAGGGACTTCCTTTCTTCAGGTTTCCTTCTACTGTCCACCATGCTAAGTCCCTCCTTACCTCCGCAGGTAGAGATATCCACTGGTGCTTGTCTTCTTGTGTCCTTTTCCATTGCTTCAAGAAGCAACTTTGCAAGTTCCTCATATGGGCTTTTGCCCATGGCACTGCCTCTATTGAAGCAGACATCAGACCCAAGGCTTGCATGCACTGCTGCACCGTGACCCACGGCTGTTTCCTCAAGTGCAAGATCACCTTCCTTATTATCTTTATTCTCTCTTCCGGAAGGATTATCTTTTCTTGTTCCAGATCCAATATCATGCCCAGATACCTCAATCTGCCTGATGGCTGAAGCTGACTTTTTCTGAGTTTATCAGCCACCCATGCTCCTGGAGTGTTGACATGACCCTCTCTGTGTGTTGCACTGCTTGCTTTAGAGATGTTGCCGCTATGAGCAGATCGTCCAGATATGCCCAGAGCAGAATTCCCTCTGCTCTTAGTTTTGCTATAAGCGGTATCAGTGTCTTTGTGAAGGTCCTTGGTGAGGTCGAGAGGCCAAACGGAAGAGCTTTGTATTGGTAATGTTGATGGAATATCTGGAACCTTAAAAATCTTTGATGGCTTAGTTGAATTGGAATATGCAGGTATGCGTCTGCTAAGGCGATGGATGTGAGCATCATCCCCCAAAATAGATTGGGGACTATAGTCCTTATTGATTCCATCTTGAAATGTCGAATTTGAAGATACTGATTGAGTCGCCTGAGATCCAATATGACCCTGAATCCTCCTGATTGTTTTCTTAGTACGAAAATCATCGAATAGCAACCCCTTCCTCTTTGTGAAGGCGGAACGGTGACAATCACCTCCTTCTGAAGGAGCTCTCTGATGTTTTCTCTGAGGACTTTAATTTCTTCCTGGGTCCTTGGGATTCTTGACCTCTGAAAGAAGTCTGTTGGTACCCTGTCTCTGAATTCCAGAGCGTATCCCGATGTCACCACTCTCTGGACCCACTTGTCCGAAGTTGTCCTCCTCCAGCAACTGGCAAAATCCTTGAGTCGCCCTCCTACTGTCAGTGGTAGGAGGGTTCTTCTGCTTATGGCATCACTGGTAGTTGGGGCGAAAGGATCTATAGTCCTTCCCCCTGGAATACCGAAAATTTTGACGCGAGGGGCCCGGCTGGAATCGCCTCAAGTAGGACCTCCCTGGCCTGTATGTTCTAGCCTCCTTGAATTCTGTCTGGTCCGGCCTGAACCCTCTTGCAGGGAACTGCTTCTTACCCGACCTTTCTTGGGGTAGCCAGGACGACTTCCCTGCTGAGATCTTCGTGATGATCTCATCCAGTTTTGATCCAAACAGGTATTCCCCTGCGAAGGGTATAGCCATTAGTCTTGCCTTTGATTGGGCATCTGCTGCCCATGGTTTAAGCCACAGGGCCCGTCTGGTTGCTGTTGCAGTTGCCATCGCCCTGGAGGTCAATTTTACCAGATCCATTGATTTCTTGTATAGTTTTGATCAACTCTCCTCTTTTGATCCCCTCTATCACATTCTCTTCTAGATCATTAGTCCAGACTCTTAATACACGGGATGTGATTGCTGTTGCTACAGTTGGTCTCAAAGAGGTACCCAGGATGGTATGCTGCTTCTTGAAGTTAACCTCCATTCTTCTCTCTATTGGGTCCTTAAATGCATTCGCATCCTCCATGGGTAGCGTCGTCTTCCTTGAAATACGCGAGATGGCCGCATCTATTCTAGGAGGCTCCTCCCATACTTTCGTATCCTCCACCGAAAAGGGGTAAATATTAGTAATCCTGTTTGTGGATATCAGTTTCTTTTCTGGATATTTCCATTGTTCAGAAATGACATCTTTAATAATTTGAGAGACCGGAAAAACTCTGACTCTCCTCTTATGCTGCTGGAATATCAGGTCCTTCATCTGCAGATCCAATTTAGTTTCTTGTATGTTCAATGTTTTATCTATGAGCTTGAGAAGGTTTTCTACTAGTACTGGGTTCATAGTATCCTCCTCCTTGGATGCTACTGATTCTCCTTCAGACAAAAGACCCTCTTCCATCTCCGCTGTTCCTTCCTCAATGTCAGAATGATCCGATATCTCTGCCACCTGCTCCCTAGGCCGTTTGCCTGACATCCTCACAAAGTCTTCCTTAGTGATAAATGTTTCTGACAGCGTGTCCTTGATAAGCTGAATGAATTCTGTCACCTGTGCAGATGGACGTTGCTGATGGGCCTGCAGACATTTGCTGCATGTGGACCCCGATTCATTTTCAGGCATATTAGTGTCACAATTTAGACATTTGTTTAACTTTTGTTTCTTATGCTTGTCCTTTATAGCTGCAGAATCCTTGCTTGTCTCAGATCTAAGGCATAGGAAGAGCAGAGCTCTAAATGTAAGGTAAAATGTAAGACTAAAAACCCTCACTGACAACAACTGCTCTGACTTACCCAGAACGTCTGATAGACTTCTTCTCCTCCATGATCAAACAGGATGTGCCAGCACACTAGGACAATCAGCTGGTCCATTTAAATAGCCTCCTCTTGGCACCAATTTTGTCCAGGGGAGCGCAGTATGTAAAGAATATAACAGGCCTAGGCAAAATGGCCGCCGCCGTGATTTCCCTCTAGCGCCAGGAACATAAGACGCTAGTCTGCTTGATGGCTAGGCCTACCAAAGATGGCCGCCTCCATAGGGCTTCGGCCTAGGGACCGGAAGTAGAATGACCTACTTCCTGCTTGTCCTGATGTAAATTCTGCGGATGGCCGCCCCGCTCTCTATAGAGACCGACGCTGATACCACTGCTGCTGGCTGCTGCTACCGCTGCCCCGCCACCGCGATGGTGGACTGGGAGCCCGCCAACAGAGGGACCTCTGGGCGTCTGAACGGCATTGGCTGCGGGTAAGTCAAACACTAAAGAAAAATAACAAAAACTGAACTGGCTCCTACCTACAGGAAAAAGAAAAGACACTGAACACCGGAGGAGGAGCCTATTTATATGTCCGCTGGGTCTTTTCTTTTTCCTGGATTGGCTCCAGCCCCGTGGAACTTACCCATAGTGCTATGCTGTCATCAGGGGAAGAGGAAATATATATAATCTGGCTCCTTGAAACGTTGACGGTAAATTTTTGGCTCTAATGTTATTATACTCTTATATGCTAAAAGCTGGCCTAGTATTATGACTGTTCTAATGTTTTCATTAGCTATAGGTAGACACAGGTCTGTGACTATTCTGGCATTCTTATTTCTTCTAGGGTGGTCTAACTCAATGAATGCTCTGAAAGGCTACAGGTTGGTTTACTCTTAAATATATTATGGCGTGATTGGTTGGAGCACAGTCATTTGTTAGTCATTAGGCTAAATAAATATTCATGAGAATGGAGTCTATCAAGATTCTCTTGCCAAAAGTACCCACTGAGTAAGAAGGCTGCATTCACATGACCATGCTGTGGCCACATATGCTTTAATGGAGCAGCCAGCAAGGGTTTGATCATTTATTTTCTCTTTAATGACCATTTTAAACACTTCAGGAGAGTTTTTGGCACTCTGTACGTCAGTTTTTGGCACTCTGGTCTCCAGTATATATACCAACCACGGGAACTTTATGCCTGCCTGCTGGGTTACTGTAAATATAAAGTGATTACACTGCCCATGGGTCAGTGGCCTGCTTTGCCAAGACAAATCAGATGAACTCTATTTGGCCAACTGCTGATGTGACACTACCAGACCAGAAATCAATGGCCTAATTCACGGAAGGATAGTAAGATTCAGACATTTCTTCCAAAGTTCGTGTTATTCCATATTACAGGTTTGCTGACTTTCCCGAAATATCCAAAATCCTGGTATCCCGAAAAAGACTGCAAATGTCACACAGTTACTAGGGGCAGGGCGGGACTATTTGACACAATTTACATCATCAGCCCCTAGTAAAACTAAGAAAAATTACATTGATGTCAGGGGTGTGGCTTCATGCGCAATTTGTATAAATTGCAGAATCAAGCCCCACCCCCATATTCTATCTCTGGAAATCCTGGAGGTAAGCAACAAAAAGTCGGCATCCCTGCCATATTCACAAATATGATAGCCGCGCTGGGGTGAACCAGATGTACAGATATAAATATATGCAAGTCGTTCAGAACACAAACATATTTTATTAAACTAAAAAACAAATATAGCAACAATAAAAAATTATAGGACATAAATTATTGGAGGCAGACATACATGAAAAAGGCTCAATAATATCAAAACATGTAAATAGGCACAGTCCTTTAAGAGAGGCCTGAATGGTAAGTAATATGTAGGATGTAAATACACTTGTGACTCTATGTAGAATTAATAGTAGAGCTGTTGGATTGACGTTAAAAACTCACACCCCCATATCATGTCATGTGGAAATAAGATTCATCAGCTGAAGAAAAGGAGTGTTAGTAGGCAAATAGGCAAATAAATGTTCCACTCACAATAATGTTTGAGATGGTAAATTACTAAACAATCAATATGGCTTCTGAATAGATAACAATATAGATGGTAAATAGACTCTCCACATACTAGAAGGAAATAGATCATAAGCACCACTTGTAACTGCTGATGGATATACCAATTAAGTGACTATGTATAAAGCGAGGAAGTAGCACATCCTACTTAACATGAAGCTGGGATCCGTATGCGATGAAAAGCAATTGAGAAATGGTCAGCGTGTCTGCATTCAAGCAAACTGTGAGATGGTGTAGATTGTGTCAGAGACACAGAGCAGGCTTACTGGGTGTTCCTGGACTGCTGTTCTTAGCCAGATGCACATACTCACAGTTCAGGTTTGAAGTACACGCTGGAGTGCAATGGGAGCCGAGAAGATAATATGATCCTGTGAAACAAAGTTGCAGTTTTAAAAAACAAACAAGTGTCTGACAACGCGTTTCATCCCTGACTGGGAATTTTTCAAGCTCTTTCAAGCACATAGGCCCGTATTTAGACCTCCGTCTTCTGTGCCCGTCCGTACGTAACTAACCGATTGAAGTTACTTGGCATGCGTAGTAATTAATGTACGCTATTGGCATTTCGCTATGTAGATTGCATACACGCGGTCTTTAAGACCGCGTGTACGTAATCTACGTAGCGAAATGCTACGTAAATAGCATACAATAATTACAAAGCAGGCCCAGTAACTTCAATTGGTTAGTTACGGACGGACGGGTACAGAAGACGGAGGTCTGAATACGGGCCATACCGTTTATCCAGTGCAGGAGTTTTTCCTTGTTGTATAGAGATTGGTCATTTATATAAAATCCTTTTGTTTTTTTGTTTTCATTCTTATAATTTTGTCGGTTAGCGCTCATCTTATACTTTACTTCATTTTTTTTATCCAGCCCAAAACTTAAAAAATGGAAAATTACTTGCAGATTTAACATGACGTTTCTGTGTTAGAGGTGATTCCAATTAATAGCATTAATTCCTCAGTCAGAGGTCATGGTCGTAGGATTCACGCAAGTGAAGTGTAAATTTGACTATAAATCAATCATATTGTCAACTTTTTTTAAATGTGAATTTAGCCCCATGTGCTGAAGTAAATGAAATATTATCATTATGGCTATTTTTCCTTATAATAATGCTATACAGGGCCGTATTCACAGATCCGTTGGTTAAAGGTACGCAATTATACGCACGTGCGTTGCAAGGCAACACCCATGACACTCCCCTCACACAGATGGGTTATCGGTGATTTACGCCTCCATAGGACACCCTTATCTCTACGTGTGCATTTACGTGCGTATAATACTTACGTACGTGTATATGTAACTAACCGCACCCTCAAATGGTCATTTAAATGCCTCCCAACACCCACCTTCACGTAACTTTGTCCGTACGGATTTCAGCCACGCCCCTCCGCTCATATGTCCCCAAGTGCGACACATGTATGTGCCTAATGGACTTCCGAGTGTTAAACCGATCCTAAAAATATGCACGGAAGACCGTGCAAAAACCTATCTGTGAATACGGCCTACAATCTCTATCTTTGTGGGTTTTGCTGTGGGTATGTTTCTTTTAAATGAATCAAATCATAAGAACAGTACTATTATATTTAAATCAAAATGGGTTTCTTTTTCTTCACTTATTCTTCTTTCATTTTATCCCCATAGTCCCAGGGCTGATCTGCCTTGGGATGTCTGAGATTGCATTCTGGGAGGTCAGTGTTATTGAACTGATGAACAATGAAGTATGTGACTGGAGTATAAATTTTATACAAAGAAGCTGCGTCTTCTGCCATTCACGCTGGCAGCTGTCCTTTGTTCCGAGGCTTTGAGAACGGTGTTCATCTTCCCTCCCAGGCCTCTACATCTATGTGAAATCATTGCAGTCTCTATTTCCAGCCTATCTACATTTGCTGGTAAAGGATTTGTGAGTAGAAAAGAGTCTGTGAAGACTCCACAAAGTGTAGAACCTTATCCAAGCAAACCTGAAATAAATAAAGGCTAGAAAAAAACACGACTAGGGGCTGGATCCAGACTTATGAAGGAGCTTGAAATTAAGAAAGGAAAGTTACTCCTGGGCTAAACCATGTTGATTTCAGGGGGAGTCAAATTAATTGTATACTTTACATACAGAGCTATATCTTTGAATTGCTTACTGCACACAGATACTAAGTAGCTTTACTATCACACTGTTATTTAGACTTGGGATAGGAAACATCACCTCTCAACTCTAATACTGTTTAAAAACAGATGAAATATGACTCCCCTGAAATCAGCATGGTTTAGCCCAGGAGTAACTTTCCTCTCTTAATTTAAAGCTCAAGTCTGGATCTAGCCCTAGGTCTCTATCTTGCAAAAAACCATTCTCTCAGCATCCTGAAAATACTAATATTGGTATATTTATGAAGTTTGGGGACATTAATACCTCTGATTGCGATTGTTTCTATTGCACTTGAAATGTTAGCAAGTTTTCAGAAATCTGTTTTGTCATAGTATATTCTGAGAGGGTCACCACTGAGGGATTCCTGACATAAGCTTGTATGACCCGGATCATATCCATGTATTTTTCCCAAATATTCCCTCTTTATCCTAGCCTTTAAGGGATGATGTGGCCATGCATGTCAGCTTTGGCAGTATTCCAGGACAAAACAGGTTCGTCCCAATGATCTATATTGTCATTGGTGTAACTTTATAGCCATTTATAGGTTAAGTAATGACGGAACTCCTGTATAGATATTGGTGCAGGATCTGTGATGATAATGGACTGGATCCAGACTTAAGTAAGTGCATGAAATTAGTTACTCCTGGGCTAAACCATGTTGATTTCAGGGGGAGTCAAGGTAATTGTATTCTTAGCATGCAGGGATATATCTTTGAATTGCTTACTGCACACAGATACTGACCAGCTTTACTATCACACTGTTATTTAGACTTGGGATAGGAAACATCACCTTTCAACTTTAATATTGGCCCGTATTCAGAGTACCGGACGTAAAACATATACGTCCGCTGTTTAGTGGTGTTTTTTACTACTGTGCATGCGTAGTCTACTTTTACGTAATCTACCTATCTTTTTCTTATGTAGATTGCGTAAATGCGGTCTTTCAGACTGGATTTACGCAATCTACATAAGAAAAAGATACGTAGATTACGTTAAAAAATAACTATGCATGTGCAGTAGTAAAAATCGATAAACACCGGACGAATATGTTATACGTCCGGTACTCTGAATACGGGCCACTGTTTGCAACAGATGAAATATGACTCCCCCTGCAATCATCATGGTTTAGCCCAGGAGTAACTCAATTCAAGCACTTACTTAAGTCTGGATCCAGCCCAATGTCTCCAATGTTTACACTAGTAATTCTAGGGCAGAGCTGATGGGATACTAGAAGACAGTCTATCGTGGAGAATGCATGGTGAACCCAGTAATGAAATGTATAAGAGCAATCCGTGGGATTGTAATGTGTCCATGTCTGCGTGTACAATGTGTCGCTTTGTGATGCATCATTTTCAAGAATACCTGACGCAGCTGCAGAGATTTCAAATTAAGACAGTGTGGACACCACAAGCAATCAGGTTACGATTGCTTCAATGGTGACAGGTAAGATTTTCCATAACCCTAATCCTCACCCTTACCTCCTTCTTCTATTAACTTTAACCTTCCATGTCCTGCAGCTTAACTCTTACTCTCTCATTCTCTCAGCCTAACCTTAACCCTAACCTTTCCCTGCAGACCGATTGGGAACTGGTACTTATTCAAATTAGGGCCATTAGCTATAGTACCTGTTCCCAAGCAGGATATTCGTAATTTACCCTGATACAGCTGCAATTCGGCTGTGTGTGTATGTCTGTATCTGTATCTGTGTCTGTGTCTGTCTGTGTCGGTCTGTATCTGTCTGTATCTGTGTCTGTCTGTATCTATGTCTGTGTCTGTCTGTATCTGTGTCTGTCTGTATCTATGTCTGTGTCTGTCTGCATCTGTGTCTGTGTCTGTCTGTATCTGTGTCTGTGTCTGTCTGTATCTGTGTCTGTGTCTGTGTCTGTCTGTATCTGTGTCTGTGTCTGTATCTGTGTCTGTGTCTGTGTCTGTCTGTATCTGTGTCTGTGTCTGTCTGTATCTGTGTCTGTGTCTGTGTCTGTCTGTATCTGTGTCGAAAATCATCCATTTAGGTTGTCAAATGCATCCCATGTCTGGCCAATCATGCTGAAATTCCTGTCTCCCATAGTGATTTACCTGTATGTGGGGCCCTTGATCTGTCCAGATTTAGATGGTGCACAGTATTAAAACCGCCCCGATAATTAGATGGGGGTCCTGATTCACAGTTACGTAGTTTTCGTCTTACGTACGTTGTTTACACTATGTACGTACCATTTCTGTAGGTGTTTTAGACATGGTAAAGCCTTCTATGGACTGGCTATGTACAAACAAGCTCTCACCACACGGATGGTGTGTATCGGACTGCTCTGCAGGCAATGTAATTACGAGGAGCAGCTGACAGTTGGAGAGCCATCAGAAAGTCACTTCATTGCAAAACGACACCCAAGGCAATGCAGACTGCTATTTGCAGTAATAAACTATGATCTACAAGGAGGATCCTCCTGTGCCAATCCGTTATCCTCCTCTACATCTTTAATACTGCTTAATTGTGCCACTGCTAGATGCTGCCTGCAGCCTGTGAAACTGGCAGTGAATAAATAGGTGGACTTGTGACAGCCCACAGCTGGTAAATAACATGTAAACAAGTCATATGGGTGCGCGACATCTTCACTTATATGACGACAATCATAGATTTTTTTTTCTGTCCCTCTTGCACATGGATCCATTACAGAGGTGGATCAATTATGAAACTAATGAAGCTTAAGCTTCAAGGCCCCTAATCCCGGAGGGGCCCTTACACCACATTTTGTTTTAGCTATTTTTTCTTTAATGACTGCATTTTTCAACAAAATCTATGGAGTTTTTTAAGTGTGCTATAAGGTAATTTTAGAGATAAAATCATAAGCCAATGTACTTTACTTAATATTGACCCTAGAATATGCTCTATGCAGGGATGGTTTCTGAGTACCCAGAAACCCCACCTATTCAGTCCTGGCCGGCAGACAATATATCTAAAGCTCTGACCCACGGATCTCTCTTATAATACAACCAGGCGCAGAATAGAGAGCTGCTGTCCGTGTCACTGTGTGCAATGAAGAATACAACAGCAGTTACCCAGATCTTGTTGCTGGCGGGAAGAGGTCCACTGTATGACCCATTGCAAAGGGCCCCCATAACAGTATAAGCTTCAGAGCCCCAAAAATGTAGGTCAGATACTGGTTCCTTAAGTGATGTGAGAAAGTCCTAATACTGTACCTGGTTGCAGGATGATCTAGTCTTGCGATTGTCATGAGCCTTGCAGGGCATGACATGAGATCCACATATGTCAGATGGGAATGTTGCCAGGTATGTTTTGGAGAAAATAATTTTACGCTCGTGTCTATCGCAGCCTTTTACACACGGGACCGGATCCAAATGTCCTCAATGCAAGTGATTTAGGCTCGTTGGGCCTGATCAAGAACTCCGAACAGCGTAAATACTATGCACTCCACTGCTTTACGCCTGCTGAATTTCACTGCCTTACGCCTGATGAACCCTACCTTAACTTTTACAAGCGTATCTACGGCATATCTATGTTGAGATGGCTCGTAATTTGTAAGGAAGGGTTCACCGATCATAACATTTTGTTTATGAGGGGAGTGTCACCCATCACCCACACGGGATTGTGGTTACAGCATCGGATTGGCGCTGTCACTGTGCGGCACTCTGAACAGAAGTCATATCCTGGATCTGATTCAAGGTTGCACCAGAATCACAGGGGGGATAAGTTACTACAATTGTGCCTTGTGTTTTCAGTAAGAAATGTGTTCAGAAAACTTCCCATAGATGCTTCATTTTATTTTTTGTATTTGTTTTTCTTAATGTACAAGCTGTCAATTACAGCTGTGAAGCAACCGTAGATAAGTGAGTCATTGGCGGCTTACGTACACCCACCACTTCTACTCCCCTGCAGCTTCAACTTCACATGCAGGGTCATGGCACATCATTAGCGTGCCATGGCTCTGTTTATGATGGTTCAGTGAATAGCAGCAGTGGTCAGCTGGAGACACTATCCGTGACAACAGATAGCGGTTTCGGCCAACCCCCGCCACTGCTTCTCCCCGACAGCATCATACATAGAGCCCTTACACGCTAATGTCCTGTAGCAAGGCGCGGCTCTGTATGTAAAGCTGGCGGGGGTAAGACAGGTGATGTGCTCCCCTAGACTGCAGTTCAAAAACCCTAAGGGTGGTATTGCCAACTCACTTGAAGAAGAAGGGTATGAGCTCTACTGCCTTAGACTATACTACTAAACCTTACTCAGCTATGGAAATTATAGGCTAATGAATCCCAGTTAGGTACCTGAATGACGTAAATTACAGCAATAAACTCATTTTACTAGAATATTTATTAAGTTCAATTTACAGGTTTTAATAAAACTAAATTAAAAAGACATTTCTGCTGTACAGTTCACTTTATGTGAGGCAAGCAAGTAGTTACAGACCTCTCCTTGCTATTCTGCCAAGTCAGGCTCCTGAAAACACTGCCATGCGTAATATATATTGCAAGCACCAGCAGTCTGCAGTGCTATTTACAATTCAGGGCAGGCTGCACATCACTAAAATCTGATAGGACATATACAGGTTTTCTCTACAGCTTTCCACCAAGCCTCCTTCAGTAACATTGTCTAGGACGTGAACTGAAGGTGACCTTAGTGTAAAATAATGTCATATAAAGTACTTTAGTATCAGCAAAATGAGATTACAGTAGAATACCACAAGGAGGAAGCGTGTTATGCAACATTTCCAGCTCGACGGCCAGCACGTATAAAGAGTGATCATTTAAAGGGCCATGTTGGAAAAAAGTTTGTTGCGATGATTTTAACGTGTGATCCAACATTTACCATGGTAACTTGTATATCATTATTATATATTTGTCTGACACTTTGTTCTTGTCAACCTTTATATAGCTCCACCACATACCACAATGCTGCACAAAGAGGCAATGTTTATTTTATACTTAGGGGACCATGCACTTATTCCTGTGAGCAGGGCCGGCCCAAGCCCAAATTTTTTGGTAAGCAAACATAGATTTTTGCGCCCCTCCCCCCCCCATGGATGGTGTAATAAATTAAACACACAAGCTTAAAGCGCATTAAGTGAAATAGAAATAAATCTGGTACATTGCATTGAATTGTACACCATTATAGGAAGATTATTGAATTGCAGTGAATTATAGAGAAAAGACACCATATTTATTTTACATTTTAGGCATAGCTAACATAATATTGTGCTTCTTTTTTGGTAGTAGCATTAACAGTTGCCTAGTAAATATGACAGTCTTTCTTAACTCCATTATTTTAATACAACTTCCCCAGAAACATAGCACAATAGCATATATAAATATGCTCCATAAGCTGCCCAGTACTCATCATCATGTCTGCCCAGTACTCACTATCAACATGTCTGCCCAGTACTCATCATCATCATCAT
>WWET01000122.1:272003-285648 GCA_011038615.1 Limnodynastes dumerilii | reverse complement strand
CATGGAAGCGGGGGGCTGCTCCCGCCCCCCTGTGCGCTGCGCCCTACGCAGCAGCGTAACTGGCGTAATCAGTGGGCCGGCCCTGCCTGTGAGGGGCTCAAACAATGATGGGGAGTGGTGGCAAATCAAATTACGTCATCAAGTCACGTCTAATCCCTAGTAACAGTAGGAAGTACAGTATTGATAGACAGGAGGGTGGGACTGAAGGCCGTGATCTGCATAAACTTACAGCTTTAAGGCTATTGGGGGAGATTTGCCTACCGCAAGAAATGTCCAAATTTCGAGAGTCTCACGGCTTTTCCAGGAGAGTTGGCAACCCTGGGCATAGGGGCAGTAACATTTTCTAAGGCCCACTAAGAAATACTGGACTTTGCCATAAAAAATGGAGCCTTTGTAAGCTTTGGAAAGTGCACATCTGCTGTTATGGTGCTTACTTCCTTGGTACAAGGTCGTATTTTTTGTACAGCTCCTGGGTGATGGAGATAAGATGGGTTGCACTGGTTCAGAGCAGGGTTGGAGACTGCGGACCGGATTCACATTTAAGAAGCTTTTCTGTGAAATATATCCGTACGTTAATACAAAATAAATAAGTTTTGCAAAAGTAACGAATTTCGGAATACTTCCATGTTGCGAAAGCAACCTTATCGTTAGCGCGCGTATATGTCACGTAAGTGAAAGGATTGCAAATACATCCACACGTCTGCTACATTACCACGCCCATTTTTTGCTATTTACATTCCAAGTGACGCCTACTTATTAATAATCCGTCCGACCTTTTATGTACGCACGCATTTTTTGTCGTACGGAATTTACTTACACATCATTCCAATTATGCTTCTTAACTCCATGGTCTGCACATGCGCACTAAAAAGAAATCACCCCACTTACGCATTTTGCGTGCGTAAATTACCAGACGTTCTTAATTCTGAACACTGTCCTACATCTTGCAAGTAATAAAAATTAGCAGGGATTAAAACTGAACAATGATTGGATGACCTTAGTCACAGCCCAGATGTAATGCGTTGATTTTATGTTCAAACTTCCTTCAAACAAATGTCTAATGCTGATAAAAATGAGTTGACTTCTATTACAAGCAGCCATATTGTGCCAACACTCTATCCTATAACTCCAGCACAGATAATGACCTTGTGTTATCTCACCTTCAGGTTTCAGCCAGTTTATACAGATAAGTAAGCTCATGACATCATAGGGTTAGCGGCAGATACCCTTTAGCACCTTGATGAAGTACTTTCACGTGGCTTTACAGACAACAAGACTGTCAACCTCCAACTACAACCTACAATTCACCTGACACAATAGCATTTGTAAGCTGTGGTTTAACTGGATATTTTTTTGGAGTTAAAATCTACATGTGTGCTTATGCAAATATATGTGCAGTAGCCTATCACCATCTAATGATCACTGCTTAATTTGCATACACCTCCTAGGGACGTGGGCTAAAAATTAGGAATGGGTTTACTTTGGTAAATCCTCTAGTTTGTGTTTATTTTTTGCTCCAAAATACGTCACATGATGCTAATATGGAGCTTGACCTGCTCTAAATTACATCCCAAGATGCAGGATTTTATTATTTTAGAAGTTTCTGGAGCATGCATTTATTTACTTATGTAAGAATAATGTATAAGTGTTTGTAAGCATATTTATGTAGTTGTTAAGGAGGATCTGACTAAGACACTATTTTTATTTTCGAAATCATAGTTCATGAGAAATGATGCTATTATTTCTGGCTGTGTGAGTCCATTTTAGACTAAAATTATTATTATTAGTCATTACAAAACATATCCTTACTCCTCCTCTATCCCTAACAATCTGAAAAAAAAATGTTAATTGTGGACATTCCCCTGACCTGCCCCTAGGGGCCACTGTTTAGACTTTGCCAATATGATTAATTTACAGAAGCTGAGCAGTTAGGATATAAGGCCTGCCTCTAGCTAATTCAACTGCTGGTCATTCTGCCTTGTTTGCCTTGCTAGCTTTATATTTATTCCAGTCCTGGGGCCAGATTTACTAAACTGTGGTTTGGAAAAGTGGAGATGTTTCCCATAGCAACCAATCAGATTTTAGCTGACATTCTCTATGTATGTATGTATGTAAAAAGAAAGTGAATGCTAGAGTCTGATTGGTTGCTGTAGGCAACATCTCCACCTCCACTATTCTAATCCCGCAGCTAAGTAAATCTGGTCCCTGCTGTTACTGCCATGTGTGTGTGTGTGTGTGTGTGTGTGTACAAGCTGCCTTTGTCTCGTATGTCGGTTACCCTTTGGTCTTTGTATATATTTATGTTCATAATCGGGTTTCCCTTGTGTTATAGTGTTCTTTGTTATCTTGACTCCTGCTTGTGTTTGTGAGCATCTTAATCTTTGTATTCAGTTTACCTTTGTGCACAGAGCGGTCCCTAAGCATAGGCCGTATAGGAGGAGGAAGGGGGGGCAGAACCGGACGTAATCTGCGGCCCTGCAGGTAATTTACGGCAGGCACAGTAATGGATAAGCAGTGCAGGGAGCGCAGGGTCTGTCTCACTCCCTGCATCTTCCAAAGTAATCATTTTTGCAGGGAGAGAGCATGAGACCTTGCTCTCCCTGCATCACTGTACTCACACTGTGTCCGTGACGTCAGTCTGGGGGACAAGCACCCGCAGGCTGAATGGGAGATCTGACTGGGAGATGTGACGTAGATCATGGTTGCCTACTTTTGCAAATGAATATCAGGGAGATTGCAAGAGCACTATCAAGGTGCTGCACCAAAGGGGTGTGTCCTGTCACGCCAAAAAGGTGTGTCCTGTGAATAGCTCCACCCATAGGTGTATCTTGCACTGCCAGGAAAACTATTTTACAATAAAAATGACAGTATTTATTGATTATTTAATTGTCAGTGAATACTTTCATTACTATCTTTATAGAAAAGCTAAAAGTGAGGCTGCAGCTGATTAACAAGATTCTTTCATTACATCTTGGCCTCCATGAAAATGGCCATCTCCATAGACGTCAATGGATGAAATTAGAATCAGGGAGATTACCAAACACTTCAGGGAGTCAGGGAGATCTCCCAATCTTCAGGGAGTTCTGATATTCAGGGAGAGTTGGCAACTATTGCGTAGCTCTCCCAGGCAGCCTGTGCCTCGAGGATCAAAGAGAAGAAGATGAATAGAGAAAAGTAAGTGACTAGAGGTGTGTGTTGTGCTTTTTCTAAGTATTTCATTTTTTTATGTTAAAGTAGAAAAGAGAAGCGTGTGTGTATATGTAGATCTGTTTTTATACATACACACTCAGTGGCGCACCCAGGGGGGGTTTCTGGTTGCCCAGAAACCCCCTAGATTGAAAAATGAAAAGAAAAGAACCGGACGTAATCTGCGGCCCTGCAGGTAATTTACGGCAGGCACAGTAATGGATAAGCAGTGCAGGGAGCGCAGGGTCTGTCTCACTCCCTGCATCTTCCAAAGTAATCATTTTTGCAGGGAGAGAGCATGAGACCTTGCACTCCCTGCATCACTGTACTCACACTGTGTCCGTGACGTCAGTCTGGGGGACAAGCACCCGCAGGCTGAATGGGAGATCTGACTGGGAGATGTGACGTAGATCATGGTTGCCTACTTTTGCAAATGAATATCAGGGAGATTGAAAGAGCACTATCAAGGTGCTGCACCAAAGGGGTGTGTCCTGTCACGCCAAAAAGGTGTGTCCTGTGAATAGCTCCACCCATAGGTGTATCTAGCACTGCCAGGTAAACTATTTTACAAGAAAAATGTCAGTATTTAGTGATTATTAAATTGTTAGTTAATACTTTCATTACTATCTTTATAGAAAAGCTAAAAGTGACGCTGCAGCTGATTAACAAGATTCTTTCATTACATCTTGGCCTCCATGAAAATGGCCATCTCCATAGACCTCAATGGATGAAATTAGAATCAGGGAGATTACCAAACACTTCAGGGAGTCAGGGAGATCTCCCAATCTTCAGGGAGTTCTGATATTCAGGGAGAGTTGGCAACTATTGCGTAGCTCTCCCAGGCAGCCTGTGCCTCGAGGATCAAAGAGAAGAAGATGAATAGAGAAAAGTAAGTGACTAGAGGTGTGTGTTGTGCTTTTTCTAAGTATTTCATTTTTTTATGTTAAAGTAGAAAAGAGAAGCGTGTGTGTATATGTAGATCTGTTTTTATACATACACACTTCTCTTTTCTATTTTAACATTAAACAATGAAATACATAGAAACATTTACAAAAATATATTTTAAAATAAATCCACACATGTTAAATAGTTTAGATTTTTTTCTACATCTATTATACTGTATATCTAAAAAAAGGAGAGTATTTGTCGTCTAAATTTTTTTTAATATATCTTTTTGTGACTCTCCTATGTTTGTATTTCATTTTTTTATGTTTAAAATTTTTTCACATAGTTTTATAGTATATATAGTGGTTATATTATCTGTATGTGTATATCTATCCATCCATCTAGATGGAGATACACACACACACACAAATATATATATAACACACTCCATGATCATCACAACTGAAAATTGCACAGTATTACTATAGCACTACCCATTCATGCATACACATAATTTTTTTTTTTATAATAAATGGCGTCATAACATTTATTATTACAATTTTTATGTGTATTTTTAAATTGCTTGATGTGCAGACTCCCCCGCTACTAGTAGTGAGTGATGTCCATATATACATGTAAAATATATATAGATTATTTTCTCTCTTCTTCTCCATGTCGTTTATATAATAAACCTGTAAGCGTATGCTTGTCCTGGTTGCGCACTTCAACATATCCTTATCACATGCAACGCGTGTGTGTATACCACATAAGCTTGGTGTGGCTGCAGGATGGGGGGCACCATCGAAAATCTTGCGTAGGGCACCAAATTGGTAAGGGCCGGCCCAGTTTGTGCTCCAGCTTCTAGTGTTTTTGATTACTACTACTTTGTGCTGAGTGTTCCCTCTGATTTCTGTTTGTAGTGTTATACTTGGTAGTGTTTAAAGCCTGTTGCTTGTTTTAGTATTGTTCCCGGTTTTGTCATTGTTGCTGTTGCTACCTCTACACATTTTCCTTTAACCTTTATTCTATTGTTTGAACTAATAAATTCTTTTGGTTTACTCATGAGAAACTGGTTTTTGGAGCTCTGTTTCACCTGGGGCTGCCTTCCAGGGATCGTGACCTGCTGGGTACCTGCTGCACAACACTATTCCCACCATCAGGGGCTCTGGTGAAGACCAGGCTCCAATTAGACTTCATGTCCTAGGAACAGTCTCGTAACAGGAAAGTGAATGGACAGAGGGGAGGAGAGAGCGTAGACAGAGTGAAAAAGAGAGCATGGACAGAGGGGAGGAGAAAGCATGGACAGAGGGAAGGAGAGAGCATGGACAGAGGGAAGGAGAGAGCATAGACAGAGGGGAGGAGAGAGTGTAGATAGAGGGGAGGAGAGAGGGTGGGCAGTGCTGGAGAGGAGAGAGTGTGGAAAGAGCGGAAAAGAGAGTGTGGACAGAGCCGAAGAAAAAGCATGGACATAGCGGAGGAGAGAGCATGGAAAGAAGAAAGGAGAGAGTGTGGACAGAGCGGAGGAGAGAGCATGGACATAGCTGGGGAGGAGAGAGGGTGGACATAGTGAAAGAAAGATCATAGACAGAGTGGAGGAGATAGCATGGACAGAACAGTAAAGATATAGGGTTCGAGCAGGGACAAGTTAAGGAAATAATATTTTTAAATGATTTCTGCTACATTTCAGGTGACACCACAATGAACCATTGTCGAATTTGTTACTGTCTCGACTGAAGCAGCGAGAATAACACTCCTGTACTCTTGCCGCTCCTCCCCTATCCCTGTGTTTGTAATTGGTAAGGTTTTAACAGCAGCTTAAAATCCAAAGGATAAAAAACAACTAATTTGCCTACCAGAGAAAGTTCACAAAGTTATGATTTGTATGAGAAATGATCGGAACAGACAGATGTCAGTTCAAGGGCATTGCCAGGAGAGAGTTTTGCTGCTTGCACCAACCCCAGCTGCTCGCAAACCTCAAGAAGAATGTGTAATGAGCTGCAGTGCTCTTATGCTGCACTCTGGTAGTCTTAGAAACCGGCTTTCATGCATTGTGTTCCAGACTTCTATGTCGCCCCATGGAATAAGCCATTGGTCTTATCACATTCTATTACCAGAGAATAAAGACAGAGCCGTATTCCAACTGAAAAAAATCTAACTGAACTGCTAACTCAACCCAATTTATGCTCAACGGTACAGGACAAATGTAAAAGTGCGAAGGACGTGCAAAATTTATGGAGAGCTTCCAAGAAATGACCAAAATAAAAAAATGTAAATGCTCAGAGTGGAATATTGTATATCCAACCACATCAACCCCACAGGAACCTTCTATGGCCAACACTAATACAGTTTAACAGAATGTTTCCTAAATTTCTAACATTCCAGTCTTTCCAGGTCTTCTCACAGAGAACCGGATCCTCTGATCCAATACTTAAGTGACTAGACCCTGCATGCTTTCCGTATGTGTGGGGGTCTGTCCATCCAACAGAGAGAGGGGAGTGTACGCCCCCTGTCACTCTCCTCTCTCGTGCGGGCTTAAGCCTGCCTTAACTAAAGCGTGCAGATCAGCGGTCCATACGACCGCTGATCCGCACAAGTGTCTGAGCCTCCTCCCAAACTGTACAATTAGCATGCTTCCCCCCGCCCACTTTAGCGGGTGGGTTAAACTTGCTATGCTAGTGTTACCATCGCATGTACCCTCCAGTCAAATCAGGCCAATTACGCACCTTGCATGCGTAAGTGGCCTAATAGACCTAACTCTAGATCCGGTCCTATATCTCTAAGCAACGCGTGCAAGGGGGATCACATTGCTAACCACTCCCCCTGCGCAGAAACAACTCTGACACCTACGGCTTACCTTAACTTTTCTGACCCATGCAAACAGAAAATGGTGGCGATCTGGAAGTCAGGATCAGTATGACCCAATCAGAGCACATTCCATCCTAACCAGACTTAAGTGAAATTATATGTCTGAAACCTGACGTAGATACTGCAGCTACAGGGCCATTGAGGGGGGCGTCAGGGCATAGATGTGCCCACCCCTCTCAGCTGGCTCTTGTTGTCAGACGCTGTCACACTATATTTGACAGGCAGTGAAGCAGCAGCTTCAAATGGAAAAAAGTGTACATATGTCTGTAAAAGAAGCACAAACATTGCTATTCCTTGTATAGTTTGAATTACCTCTAATGCTTTTTCCAGACATACATACACATTTTCTACTGTATTGGGAGGTTGTAAAACCCCCTTTTTGTTTTGGGAAGATAGCAGGAGTTTTTTAAGTGCCGTTAGGTATTTTCCTTTTTTTGGAGCAGATTCAACAGCCTCTACAGTCTGATGGCGGTGACTATGGTGCAATTTGTTTTATATGGCGGTGACTAGGATGCAGTGTGTATTGCATAGTGTTGATTCAATGTGTATTATATGGAAGTCACTAGGATACAGTGTGTATTATGAAGAGGGGACTAAGGGCATGATCCAGAACATCGCCAGATGGCATTGTTAAGGCGGGCGTATACGTAAGATCGGCTTTTTGGCCGATCTGCACATGTGTCAAGCAGGTGTTTTGTAGAGTAACTATGGTTTTTTCTATTTGTGAATCAGACTTACCTAACTATAGCGTATTTATGGTGGAAGAAGCGTGCCAATCTTATGAACACCGTAAATACGCTATAGTTAGGGAATGTAGGCGGGGGAGGCATGCTTATGATACAGTAAGGGCAGGGTTCACCAGCTACGGCCAGTGCTTGGTTATGTCCTGCTGTTGTTACACTGCAAAAAGATAAGGTAGGCTGCAGCAGGCGTAAGACAGTGTAACTACGGCAGGACAGGGGGAGTGTCAGGGGGACTGCATAGTCGTTACGCTGTGTGTTAGTATGCACAGCGCTTGGCCGTAGCTCTGGATCAAGACCTAAGACACTGGACCGGATTCATACTTCAAATATGCCGGTATGGGGGTGGGGCTTAATGATGCAATTTATGCAAATGTTTTAAACCCTGCCCCTATCCATCATTACATCATTCAAGGGGGTGGGTGGGGCTTGATGGTAAAAATCACTTTATCAAGCTCCGCCCATCCCTTGTAACTCTGGGGATTACTCTAATGATAGGCAGATGAGCCTCTCATGCGGGAGATTTGCCGGCTTTCCCGTGACAGCAGGAGAACTGCCCGAATTTCGTGCGTATCCCGGATATCCCGAGAGAGTCATCAACCCTGACTTGAAGTCTGCACGAGAGAGGGGATAGTGAATATGCATACTATACATAGTATATGCTTTGTTTTACTGTGGTTACAAGAATGTGTTCTGTGTGGTATGGTGCTCACCTGGATGCTGCAATGTGCGCAGTCATTGCCATTACATTTTAAAAAAGGAGGGTGCAAAGTTACAGTTTGCAGGGGGGTATTAAACACCTTAGCACTGGCACCGCTCAGACATCCATTCACAACATATATGGCACTGAGGATCCAATCCCAACGGCATGACTTTTGTTTACAATTCCAATTTTGTAAAGTAATGCTAGATTTCTCCTTTACATGTTAACACTACAGCAGTACTGGGGTTAATACGCTCTGTATGAACAATCTCATTTTGGCATGCTCCAGAGAATTCTAGGTTATGTGGGATGTGAGGAAGCGGCTGGGTGATGATATTTATAAGCTCGTTAGTAAGTGCATACATGAGGTGCTTGGGCCAGATCTGTCCCCATCCACTTCAAACTGACATCTTAAGTCACACGTCCTATGAACTCGAGGTGTCATCTGCACTCTCACCACTGGTTATTGTGGTGCTGGAATAATCTACCAGATCGCTTTCTGCCAGAAGAAAGACAACTATTTCTCTGAATTTACACATCCTCTCACATGAATGGGGCATTTGAAACCATAAAATGTTCAATTAAAGTAGATTTAATAAAAAAAAAGGTTATATTGAAAAACTATAAAGTGCTTTTAAATTCCTCAAAGTGATCTAAATTTAATAGGGTAAAACATTTCAAATCATAGAATGCAACATAGCTGCAATCAGCTGCTTCTTATAGCTATCGTTGAATTTCTTGCTACTCTTTAGCAGGGCTGCCTTCAGAATTTGTGGGGCCTGGGACACATCTGTGGGCCCGTCCCCTATGTGATGTAATCAGTGACATCACATGGGCGGGGCCCCGCAGACCTGGGTTACCATTTGGCCAGTGTGCAGGGAACTTCTTCCCTGTGCATTGACACTCTAATGATGGTGGGCCCCCATCAGCTGTAGGCCTGGGATAGTAGTCCTGGCTGTCCCCCTCTGATGGCGGCCCTGCTCTCAGAGAGAGAGAGCTGAAGGTGAGTACCCCTAAAATCACCAGTATGGAACTGGAACGATAAAGAGCAACAGAGGCGCACAATACTAATACTAGACTGAATATAAACAGCACAGGGAGAGTAGCTCAGAACAAGACAGGACCGGAATACCGGAGGGTTGCAGGTACAGCTGAGAACCAGAATGGACTACCAGTAAAGACAGGAATAATAACTGGTGCAGATGGAAATAGCACAGAGAGAGTTACCAGTACAGGACTGGAGTTTACTAGAAGTGCAGGTGGAGTAAGCACAATGATTAACCAGTTCAGAACTGGAGTCTACAAGTGGTGCAGTTAGAAATAGCACATTTACCAGCACAAGGCTGGATATAAACTGACAATACAAATACAGAGACAGGGGCTTGCACACAACAAACAACAGGTAACTTCACTCACACCAGGAACAATAATCAAGGCAGGAATCCAGGGCACACAGGCGAGACACGACAGGGAAACAAAGGGCACTCAGAATCGGATACTAATATAGCTGACAGTAGGCAAGACCACAAGGAAGCTAGGACCAAGAAGCTAGAAGCTATGACCAGCATGGAGGCTATCAGGTGGCAGCTATTTAAATCAAGAGCCACATCCCCATTGGCTGTTGAACAGACACAGCCAAATACACAGCTAGGGAATCCCAGCTGCGGGGTAATCAGCCAGGATGCCTAGCAAGAAGGAATGCTTCAGGGGAAACCAGGACTGGTTACCCTGCTACATTACAAAGACACAATTACACGCTGCTGCCATGCAGCGTGTAACAGGAACACCTCCTGGTCCTTGGTGGAGACCCAACTTCTGAGCCTAGATTTAATGTTGCTCTCTATATTGTCCTTGCAATATGCAGAGTTACTGGTGCTGTGGATATGTACCAGCCTGTGTAAGCTATGTCCTGGCTCATGGGGCCAGATTTACTAAGCTGCGGGAAAGGAAAAGTGGAGATTTAGAGATAGCAACCAATCAGATTATAGCTTTTACTTTCATATTACATACTAGATACATACTTACATACATACTTTCATATTACACACTTTCATATTACATACTAGATTACATGTGAGCAAGAATATGGTTGCTATAGGCAGCATTTCCACTTTTCCTTTCCTGCAGCTTAGTAAATCTGGGCCATGGAGCCAGTGGGACCATATGCAGTATCATCACATAAAAATATTTCTGTTTGTGTAATTGTGTGTGGATGCATAGATAAGACATGCATAAGATCGCACATTCCTCAGATAATGCGTACATCCCCAAAGGCACCAAACAGGGTTGTCCACTATCCTCCAATGTTTAGACATTAGAATTCAAAGCGGAGTGTATGTGTGTAGCTACTGTACTAAAACTCCTGTTGTCTCTAAATGAAGTAATTCATTATTTCGTGTCAGCAGGAGAGCTTTGTGCTGGTAAAGATTACTCCAATCTGCAGTTAAATCAGCCTGCCTTATCTGTCCTATGTTTCATAAATCCGACTTACTTCCTAAAAAGGGATAGTTCTACAGTAGCCATAGAGAACTTTAACCCCTCTCCTCCATCAAGGCCAGAAACTCAGCTTCTTAAAGGCTGCTATAATTTCTGTAGAATAAACCTGCTGTGTCTTTTCTTATCATATCTTCATATTCCAGGAGGTTGTTCCTTGACACAAAGAGGGGAGCACAAAAGCTATGTATATGTAATGGTATTTTAATGATGGATAATTCTGTCAAATCTAGAACACCAAAAACTGAATTTCAGTGCACTATAATAATTGGTGATCAATCCATCCATACTCTTAGGTCCCCCAGTATCTGCCACAGTTAGCTGCTTCTTGATGGACATCACATTGCCTGCATGAGAGAATAGACTACTGTCTTGACCATCGCTGTGGAGGACAGATCGTGATTAGATAACCAGACTTTAGGAAAGTTATCACCAATATAAAGATTTCATTTATGGAGTAAATAAAAATTCCAAAGCAAAGATAATACTGAAAGAATGGGTCCACCTTTATCAAAAATATGGAACTTATTGCACACGGTCTACTTGAGTGTATCTAACCAATGAATACGTATAGTATAGGTTAATATTGTTAAAGTTAATATTCAAAAGAAAGAGAAGGGGATGATCCAGATTTAAATAAGAAGACTTCTGATACACAGAAGGCAATTACAAGTCTTTTCACTGAGGAGTATGTATTAAAAGAACTCATATAAGTTACATCCCAGGATACTAAAAGAGCTTAAAGAGGTGCAGGTTAAACTATTAACCAAAAAAGAATAATATAATATAATCACTATCCCAACGGGATAGCTCATATAAAGAGGCGTCACCTAGACAAGAGAGGAACATAGCTGGTCTGATAGGGTCCCACAGCAATAGGTAAACGAAGATTATAATTAAAATTAAATTAAAATAAAATAGGGAACAATAAAGATCATAGGGAAGGGAGATGGAGAGGAAGGCACTCCAGAATGCAGATTGGTTGTCCTTGATTGATGTATACTAGTGGATAATGTAACAGTGGGTGGCAGCTCAAATCGGAGTAGATTACTGTTTATCTACGTAAAAGATATCAAGATAGACACATAAATGGTTAAAATCAATAATAGAACAATAAATAAATAAAATAATTAGGTAGTGTTACTGGTGGATAACCATACCATCCGGTATCAAGCATGTATTATAAATAAACAATCACCATATAAATAATCGGAGGAGAATTGGATTGAGAGCATTACAGAAAGTCAATTAAACATAATAGGGTAGATCCAGAACTACGTTTGTAATACATTTCCTCGTATAGCGTATTTACGCGTGCGTGCCTTCTATACACTCCCCTTGTCACACCCCTTGTACGTATTTTGACCAAGATACGCTTTCCAAACCCTACCTTAACTTTTGGCAACGTAACCGCAATGATCCGCACACGTACGTATGGCCAACACGTATTTACGCAGCTAAGCACGCCCATACTGTACACTTTAAATACAAACCCCCGCCTACATAACGTTTTTCAGACGTATTTTAGACTCACCTAAAATTGGCACGCCCACACGTAAGTATTTACGTGACACATACGTGAATGGCCCATACGTTCACATTTACTCTACGTTATGGAGTGTATTTTCTATGATGCGCATGCGCAGTACTTACCAAAAGGCGATTTTATTCGCTCACAAGCGTTGTTCTGGATCTGGCCCAATATTGGGAAATATCAATGAATAGTGGAGGGGAACAGTGCGTTACCCTCTCCACTTGATAGTCTCAAATGTGACTAACAATCTGGTGTCTTAAGAAGGAAAAAGTAGCCAATATGCACTTCGGATCCTTCAACGATTTGCTCCTAATTCAGATTCCGAATTGGTAATAGAGTGCAGCGCGGTTCAGTATCTGTGTTGCCTGACAGTGTATATAGCAGGACTATAGGCTCAAACGTCGCTATCAATAAAAGTGTGGAGATCCAGGGATGGGCTGCATGATAGTGGTGTAAGCAGTAGCAATGTCCCGGTACCAGGTGGGATGTTACAGTGCAGCACAGTCCATAACGGAGTGATTAGCAAATGTATGGCAAAGTTCTTAAATCCCCAGATATCACTTATTGACCTGATGTACGGGTCCAGGCTCAGACTCACTACACACTGGTGCAGTCTCTGTACTAACTCACAGTTTGCTGAGACGGCCGCCTTCTCAAGCTGTCCTGTAGGAGTGTCAGGGGATTTGCCACGCTGTTTCTTCCACAGGGGATGGTCCGATGATAGATGCGGCTTCAGTTCTATAGTCCAGGTATTGCCGAGCAATGTGATAGAGATCCTGATAGGCTGGCTTTCCGGATTCACAGTAGTATATTCAAATTTGACTGGTATCAAGTATTAAAAGTAAGGTGCAACCAAGTAACAAGTGTCCTTAAACTATTAGCCAAATTATTCAACAAGTCGTCTGTAACAGGAGAAATCCCATAACAGTGGAAAATAGCAAAACTATCCACTGCATAAAAGAGGAAAGAAGCTGCCAACTACCAACCAGTGAGCCTTACATCAATAGTGGGATATTTATGGAAACACTGTCAAAGGAACAAATTGTACAATATCCTTATTCCAGTAACTTACAAGATCCCAAGTAGCATGAAATAACTGGGGGAGATCATGTCAAACAAATCTTATTGAATTTTTTGACTGGGTCACTAAAGTATCATTATAAGGGGAAGCTGGAGACAGAGCTTATCTAAATTTCAGTAAGGATTTTGGGCCTGATCCAGAGCTACGGCCGCCGTCGC
>WWET01000122.1:260354-271634 GCA_011038615.1 Limnodynastes dumerilii | reverse complement strand
GGTGGGCGGGGGGAGGTAAGTAAATGAGGGTGGGGGGGCGTGCTAAGAGGCCATACGCTCCTGTGTGAGCGTATGGCCTCTTCCTTACGCCGGGCGAAGCTAGGGTAGCCTTCAGCCGGCGTAAGGAAGGGGCCATACGCCCACACAGGGGGAGTGTCGGGCCAGAGCACTGATGTTACGCTGAGCGCTACAGCGCTCAGTGTAACATCGTAGCTCTGGATCAGGCCCTTTGACACTGTGCCTTATTGCAGACTGTAAATAAGATGGAAAATTTAGGCTTGGACTCATAGATAGATGTATGGGTGTGATTTTAATTGCAGGATAGATAACAGAGGGTTTACAATTTGACTCAAAGGTAGTCAAGCAATGCCACAAAACAATGAAAACAATGAGGCAAGTCAGATTGGTTGCATAGGGAGAGGAATCAGTAGCAGAAAGTGAGAAGTAATAATGCCACTTAATAGGCTATTGGTAAGGTCTCACCTAGAATACCGTGTTCAGTTCTGGAAACCATGGACCGGATTCTCAGTCTTTAAAGACCGCATGTATGCAATCTACGTAACAAAATGTTACGTAAATAGCGTAAAAGAGTTACTACGCATGCGTAAAACGTCTAAACGTAAAAGTAGGCTTGTAAAATGAAAAATGCGTGACTGAGAATCCAGTCCCATATCTCCAGAAAGACATAATAAATTAGAGAGTCTGCAAACCAAAGAGAGAGCAACTAAAGTGGTCCATGGCCTGTGTCACAAACATACCAAGAAAGGCTAGAGGAACTAAACATGTATAGCTTGGAGAAGGAAGAGGGGGATATGATACCTTGATATATTTCAAATATATCAAGGGTTGCAACCAAGTAGAGGAGGGGGCATTTTTCAAAGGAATAGATGTATTAGAACACGAGGGCATGAATATAAACTAGGGGTACTCAGAGGAAACAAGTGGGATAACCTCCCATCTGAGGTGGTTGAGGCTAACACAGGAGAACTTGTTACATGTGCTTGAGATAAATATAAAAATATAAGGATATCCTAAATCTCAAACTAAATTGAAGGCAGAAAGGGGTCTAGGGTCAGTATAGTTTTAAATAAACAACTGGGCAGATGAAATAGGCCATGTGGCTCTTATATGCCGTCACTTTCTATGATTCTATATTATAATAAACAAAGTGTTTGGTATATTTAGAGCTTGGTTTAGAGGGTCCAGGGGGTGCTGCTGCTACGGTGCCAGGAGGAGAGCGGGGGGGGGGGTCTATGACAGCAGCCTACGGTACACAGCCGGAGGTAAGCTACCAGCTTAGTGCATGGTAGATGACAGCTAAGCCATTAGCAAGTGCAGCAGCTCCATTTTTAGCCATTTTTGGAGACACACAAAGAGCCATGGACTGTGCTGCGGCCAACGTTTGTTTTGTCTTCATTTTTAATTTTCCTTTTGTTGGGGGGAGGGGCAGTCTTTGCAACCAGACACACCCACACACCTGCATGCACCACTGGCCTGGGGGTACTACTACTCTTATAGTGCATGATCATGTGACCTGAGGAAATAAATGTGGGACATACCCATAAAATGAGGGTAGAATTTGGTGATTTTTGTACCTATACAAGTTATAAATCATAAAATGAAAAAATACCTTTAATATACCCAGTGGCACCAAGGTAAGGAGTGTCCCAAGCATCACCCTCTCCCTCACACCCCTGGTAGTTATACTTCATTAAATACCATGCACAGAAGTGGCACCTACTCTACTCTTAACGCCAAATGTTTTTTTAATAAATGCACTAACCCGTTTTCTCAGCTGTTCCATTTATTCATTGAAATCATGTAATCTCATTTCCTTGTCGCTATAGCTGTGAGAATTATTTTCCCTTCTCAGTAGTCCTGAACATTGCAGTGTGTCATGTTTTAATGAACGTTTAATTGCAATATAATTTAATGTAATAGAACATAATAAAGGACTGATTATTACTTTATATGTTGTAGACACCGTACAGTCCTGAATTTCTTTTATTTATTTTTTTCAAAATGTTTTTTTTTTCCGGCTGACATAAATATAGAAAAAACATTTGAAATACATAGTAAACAATGTAGATATGTGATTTACACAATAGATATTAGTAGAGTAATTCTATGCAAATAACGAGACCAGGGTCACATTTGCAGTGCCCCATCCTCTATGTGATGTCCCCAGTGACATCACATAGGGGGTGGGGCATCGCAGACCTGCATTAACATCGGGATGATGCGCAAAGAAGTCCTGCGTATTGGCTCATTAATGTACAGCTCTAAACAGGCCTGGCAACAGAAATCTTGGTGCCCGGTACGCTCATGTATTTGGGGGCCTCCATCCCTACTCAAAAGTGTATTGCAGGGATCCCTCTGAACTTTGGGGTCCGTCACAGCTGTCCCCCTTGTCCTCCCCTGTTGTCGGGCCTGGTTCTAAGCAGCAGGTATCAGCGGTACGATAGCGCAAATACCTGCTGCTGCAGAGCTAAGGTAAGTCTCGGCTGTCCCCCCCCTGATGGCGACCCAGAAAGAGGCAACACTACAGCCCAATATTTTCTGTATACACCCTCAGCTTATATGAAAAACAGACCTGAATTTCAATTTAGAGGTTAACTGGCTGCCAAATATGAATGTGCACTTTTCACTGAATCTTAAGTGGCCAGTGTTACAGTCTGCAAAACCAACTCTGAGTCAAAGACCATAAACTAAAATATACAGTTTGAATTGTGGAAAAGCTGTTATACTTTATAGCAGCTGTAATTAAAAGTATGTGATCAATAATCAATCAATAGCAGAGGTAATTTAATTAATAGCAGTTATACTGAAGGTCAAATAAGTGGTCTCTTTCTCATGGTTTGAGTGGTTCTGCTGTGATAGATAGATACCCATAAATATTAATAATCAATATAGAGACTGGACAAGACTATCTTGCTCATAGCTGAAGTCAGCCAAATATGGCAAGTTCCCTTATTATACCTTTGACAAGTTACCCAGGAAACTAGTTCCTCACAATCTCCCACTTAACGACGCAGCTGTACTTTCCCAGAATACAGTTCACCTTTTCTAGCTTATCTATTACAAAAACATTCAACGCAACGCAACGTATCTAAATATAACATTAAATACAATTGTTGGTATAGGTGGGTGTTGGTGTTCAGGACAAAAATCAGCAATGGTTCTATTTGATACAGTTTAATGATCATTTTTGTCCTCAACACCAACAAACACTTATAGGAAAATTTTTAATTTATGGTTATAATTAGTGCCGTGTCTTTGTTTTCTGTGATTACGTTAGTTTATGGCACGGCAGGGGTTTTCCCCATATATTGCTGCCATGATTGTGTTTTTTAGCATTAGTGCCAATCATTCTCTTTTCCAAAAATGTCCAACCAATCAGCAGATAGGGAAACAACATGGTAGACTAACCAATCAGGATTCATGCAGTCACTCTGCACCGATCATGTGATGCCGTTGAGGCACTAGTGACTAATATTCATGAGGTCTATATACATAGCTGAAAGCTATAGAAGGTTTACTGTATGGTGCACTCCTCATGGAAGAAACACTGTTAAATTAAACACAGAAATGCTGTTATTATGCATTAAAATATTGTGTATTCTTTACCTACCATGGGCCGTATTCACAACTAAGAGTGAGTTAGGTGCGGACAGAACTGCACCTAACTCACTGGTGCAGCCCCTAACCTGCCCCCCGTTTTTAGGTACCTTATGGCACTATCTTATCTACCATGCATAGCTTCCTTCTTAAGAAGGAAACTACGCACGGACATTGCCTTTCCCCACCTCCCCCGCCCTCCCCGGCTAATCTAAATCTCTCCCCCCTCCCACTTCTACCTGAACACTCCCCGAGGCAGCATTATGCCTCCTCTTTCGTACTAAACTACTCCGTGTGGCCTTTTAATGACCGCACGGAGGCAATCTACGTAACCTAACTGGTACGTAGATTGCGGAAAGTGATTTTAGGGCCGTATTCAGAGAACCGTCCGAAAAAAGTTCTCAATTATACGCACGGACGCAGCAAGGCAACACCCCTCACACGGACGGTTTTATGTGACTTGCGAGTGCCTAGACTCGCCTTATCTTTACGTGGGCATATGCGTGCGTCGAGTTGTCCCATACGTGCGTATCTAACTAACCACGCCCACACTCCTTCATTAAAATGGCTCCCCCCACCCATTTTTATTTAAATTCTCATGTGCATATTTTAACGTGGGAGATCCGTGCGTATTTACCCACGTGCGATTCACATGTCCGTTTGGGAGGCACTTCCGCACGTATAGTCTACGTGAACTCCGTAAATGAAGTTACTACGCGTGCACAGTTTAAACGAACCTAAAAATACGCACAGGGCTCTCCGTGAAAGCGGTTCTCTGAATACGGCCCTTAATGCCATATATTGCATCTACTATCTATATATGTTCCTATGGGCACAACTTTCTGGGAGGTGGCCAGATCTGGTGGCATATGGGTACAAAGGCAACATGTGTTGAAACCCAGGGCAGGACTGCCTGGGATGCAGGTTCCAGTCCATTGAGCTGATTTTCGGCACTGGTAAAGCCAACAGCTTAATCGCGGCTGTATCAGTGCCAAAATTGTGCAGATTATGAATATTCTTATTGAGAGTGGGCCCTATTTTGACAAAGTACCCGGTCCCAATAGCGAATTATATGCTGTGGTAGGTTATGGTGATGGGCTGGGTAAGGTTAGGGTTAGGCTTATGTTTCATGACAAGCAGGGTTAAGTTTAGGCTGATAAAAAGGGAAGGTTAGAGTTAAGAAGCAGGGCACAGAGTGTTAGGGTTAGGCTGATAGATGGGGAGGGATAGGGTAAGGATTATGGGAAAATACTCACCTTCTCAGCTGGAGTTATCGGGTCCTGATTACTCGCAGTATTAATGCTGTCTTCTCTTGCAGCAGTCGAGCTATTTCAGATTACGATAAGGCACAATGGACCGTATTCAGACTTAATAACGCCGGAGTTGTAAGTATTTCATTAACTTTTAAATTAGGGTTCTGATTTATTGTACATCAAGGGACACTAGCTTATATTTGATGCCCAGGCTAAAAGTTGCCAGCTAGCCCCTGAATGTTGCGCCTCTGAAAAAGCGCTGACCCCCAAGGCCCTGATTCACTCTTACTAACGTTCCTAAAAATACGCAGGCCGTGTACATATGTTTGTATTGTTTTGCTATCTGCGCATGCGCCCGGTAGATACTACGCATAAGAACTCATTACGCACAGAGTTCGTCTAAGAACCTAATGACATTCGTAAGAAGGGGCATGTTAGCACTCTGCAAGAACGAAGTAAAAAAAAAGTGGGTGGGGGCATTTAAATTGGACAGTATGGGC
Source organism: Limnodynastes dumerilii (assembly GCA_011038615.1). NCBI lineage: Eukaryota > Metazoa > Chordata > Amphibia > Anura > Limnodynastidae > Limnodynastes > Limnodynastes dumerilii. The sequence goes on along the minus strand of WWET01000122.1, from coordinate 266,263 downwards.
GGGGCTAGGCACTTCTGTTCTTACTTCCGCAAACTCCTCACAAACATGCGCACGGATAGTTAAAGTAGGCCTATAGTGGCGGAAGTCAGCTAAAATCCTTAAGAACGAGGGGAGTGTCATAGGAGTACGTTTGCCACGTGCGTACGTAATTCCTTCTTATGTCTGAATCAGGGCTGATGTCTTTTACAGGATAGTAGCAGCACTGCATGATGGGAAGAGAGTAAGAATGATTCAGTGGGGGATCGTTTCAGTGTGCTCTCTGCAACATCAGGTATATAGACCTTTGCTATAACAGTAATGACTAGACATAGGATTATATGCATTTGCATGTTTGCATATGCAAATGCATAAAACGCTATTTTCATAGCGTTATTGCATATTTTATAACTTTTTCATTGACAGTGCTTATTTCAGTATTTAAATGTGTTAGGCGTGTTGTATTACGCGGGATTTAGTGCATATTTGCATGCATATTTTGGAATTTTGATAGTGCATATAATCCGATGTCTAGTAATGACGCGGGAGTGTGACTGTTTCTTCTCAGTGTCTGCCCTGCTATATGTTTGAGTGGCCAAGATCTCACAAGTCAGTCTAAATAACTTTGCTGTGTTCCCTGCAAACCACTAATAGCTGTCTGCACATGCCCAGAGCAGCTGACGTCCACACTGCGCACATGCTGGATAGAGAGGAAGGGGGACGGGCCCGTCTGGCGATTTGAATTCTGACAGGTAACATGCTGGTAACAAAATGCCACTACCGTGACACCTGACTGTTCAAATATTGCAATGACCACGTTTGTTCGGCATTACAATAATCCTGATCCTAACCCTTCCTAACTCTGGCCCATATTTACACTTAAGAAGCAGACGCTTCTTAGGTGCGTATCCTTAGTAAAGGACCTACTACACACCTGGATCTGTGAATATGGTCCTCTAACTCTAGTTCTATCCCTAAGTCTAACCCTATCCATTAACCGGTGAAGCATTGCAGGAGAGTGCACAGGTACAGCAGGTATTGGGAACTGTAAATGTCGCAGCAGGTACCCCAGGAAGAGTATTTGTCTGGTTGTAGAAATGAGAACTTACGTCAGTGCCAAAATGAATTTTTTCTAAATTTGAATCCTGTTTAGAATGATATAGCCGAAAAAGCAATTTGCCGAAACAACAACTACTTCCTTTTTGAAACAGGAAGCCCTTTGTGGGTAAATACTATACAAAACAAAATTCATCTTATCAGGTCTACTGACCACACCTCATGTTTCATATACAGGAAGTCTGACTAATATTCATGAAATACGTGTTTGGAAGATAAGTTTTAATGAATGTTCAGCACAAAAGAAGCTCCTCTTTTTTTTTTTTTTTAAATAAAGTTTTTATTAGTGCACAGAGTTGCTCTTGACATAAATAACATAACATATGGAGAATACATGTACCATATATATCATTGTACAGTAGAAATTGCTGGAGCACTGATGCACAGTAATGATAGGAATCATATCAATACAATTACTTATAGATTACACTATGAGACAGTATGATACAGTTTCCCGTGAAGAGAGCCACACACAGCACCTTGTTATTTTACATCAATCCAGTTCCAGTGGGGGATCGTTTGCCACTTGTCTGAGAAGGTACCATGAAGCATGCTGAAGGGAGTCATGCAGTTTGAGCCTGGTAGACCTTGGTAAAGTTTGCATATATGCCTCCCACACCCCAAAGAAACCCTCTACTCTCCTCTCCCTCTCCAGCAAAGCGTCAATCCACTCCATTCTAAACAACTTATAAAGTTTTTCCTTAAATAGAGGGAAGGGAGGTATCGCAGGACTAACCCAGGTTTGTATTATGGTTTTTTTGGCTACAGCACTTAGAATTAGTGAAAGTTTTCTAGAGTGTCTATCAACTCTTTGTGCCGCCGGCAGTATCCCAAAGAGGGCCCACTCCGCCGTGAAAGGGAGAGAAGTCAACAGGTGAGTCTCAGTATACCGTTTAATCTGCAGTCAAAAGCGTCTCACTAGTGGGCATTCCCAAAAACAATGAATTAAACTAGCTTCAGGGGTTGTGCATCTTGGACAGGCATGTGAGCTCCCCACCCCCATTTGGTAGAGACGGAGAGGAGAGTAGTAAGCATGGTGAAACAACTTCAGAAACATTTCCAAATATTGCGAGGACGCCAACATTTTCCTTGAATAATTCAAAGCTTTGAGCAAATCATCACACGTAAGGGAGGGGAAACACTGAGTCCATCTATTCATACCCGCTTCCATTGACTTATATGTAATAGGGTTGTATAACAGCCTATAGAGTGAAGATATTGCCTTCCGAAAGGTTAATGGATTCTATAAAGATGTGTCAAGTGCGTTTTTCTTATCCGCCGCCAATAAGAGGCGAAATAGGGAGATAGCGTAATACTGGGCTTGCAGGTAGGCTAGTTGGTGACCTTGCAAAAAGGGAAACTTCACCAGTGCTTCTGAAAACAAGTAAGGTCCACCAGTAGCATGATTCAGTAGCTGTCCCACAACCGATAATCCCTCTCTATGCCACATTGTGAAGGGGTAGGATGCCGCACCATCTTGAAATTCTGCATTTCCAACAAAAGAAAGGTGCAGAGAATGGTGTGCATTAAGATGAAAATAGTGACGGGTCAAGTGCCACACCTTCCTAGTAGACCATAACAAAGGATTCTCCCTGAGTGTTGTGGGTATCTTCTGGTCATGTAGGTGGAGGAAGCCAACTAGTGAGGTTCCCAACAGAAAGCCTTTCTCTAAGGTATTGTCTGTGAAAACATTCTTCCGCAGGATCCAATCCGAAGCTCCTCTTTTGTGTAAGGAAAAGATGGTTTAAAAAATAAATAAATAAAAATCTGCCCCTTTTAACTCTTTAATAAAGGACAACAAAGTAAATAGTATGTTACTTTGTTGAATGTGGAACATGCTTCAACTAATGAGTTAAACAAAAAAATGTAAAATGAAAAGTAAAATTAGAGAACTGTGCGGTGGTCTGCACATGCCCAGAGCAGCTGACGTCCACACTGCGCACATGCTGGATAGAGAGGAAGGGGGACGGGCCCGTCTGGCGATTTGAATTCTGACAGGTAACATGCTGGTAACAAAATGCCACTACCGTGACACCTGACTGTTCAAATATTGCAATGACCACGTTTGTTTGGCATTACAATAATCCTGATCCTAACCCTTCCTAACTCTGGCCCATATTTACACTTAAGAAGCAGACGCTTCTTAGGTGCGTATCCTTAGTAAAGGACCTACTACACACCTGGATCTGTGAATATGGTCCTCTAACTCTAGTTCTATCCCTAAGTCTAACCCTATCCATTAACCGGTGAAGCATTGCAGGAGAGTGCACAGGTACAGCAGGTATTGGGAACTGTAAATGTCGCAGCAGGTACCCCAGGTAGAGTATATGTCTGGTTGTAGAAATGAGAACTTACGCCAGTGCCAAAATGAATTTTTTCTAAATTTGAATCCTGTTTAGAATGATAAAGCCGAAAAAGCAATTTGCCGAAACAACAACTACTTCCTGTTTGAAACAGGAAGCCCTTTGTGGGTAAATACTATACAAAACAAAATTCATCTTATCAGGTCCACTGACCACACCTCATGTTTCATATACAGGAAGTCTGACTAATATTCATGAAATACGTGTTTGGAAGATAAGTTTTAATGAATGTTCAGCACAAAAGAAGCTCCTCTTTTGTGTAAATAAATAAAAATCGGCCCCTTTTAACTCTTTAATAAAGTAAATAGTATGTTACTTTGTTGAATGTGGAACATGCTTCAACTAATGGGTTAAACAAAAAAATGTAAAATGAAAAGTAAAATTAGAGAACTGTGCGGTGCTGTCTGAACATGGGACCGGATCCAGATTTCATAACGTTAGACTACTTATGCACGCAAGGTGCGTAAGTAGCCTGACTGGACTGGAGGGTGCATTTGCTTCACCTCCATAGGCTTCACCACAGGATAATAAAACAAAAATTTTCAGTTCTGCCATCATAACCACTTCTAGAATGACACCATTATTTACTCCTCTGTTAGCCCTCCCCTGTATATTTGTATTGTGCTTATCCTTTTGGACTTCTCTGCATCTTGTTTAGTGTGGTGTTTATGTATCCCTGTTGTACCCAACGCACTAGTCTCCATTACCTGCGTGTTGTTTGTTACTCAGTGCATCATTGTGTATAACACCAGGGGCTGCCTTTAAAGGGTCGTGACCTGCTGGGCGCCTGTTGCACAAGCCTATCCCCATCATCAGGGACTCTAGTGAAAACCAGGACCCAGTTAAACATCACGCGCGGGGAGCAGCATAGTAACAGCTGGGAGATCAACCACAACTGGCTCTTTATTTCAGAAATATTGAAATCCATAAATGAAAGACGTTACCACATTATAGTCTGGGCCCAGATGCTTTTTATTTGCATAATGAACCGCAATCTCTGCCACCAAGCAACAAAATCAGCATGAAGTGAGAATCAGAGCCCAGCAATTCCATTTAAATTGAAGCACTGAACGAGCACTACTGTCAGCCACATCAGACCAAGGATTGCTGAAGATAACAATTCTCAGGAAATCTCCGATCCATCAAAATGATTGTTGCACCACTACATCTATCTTGCCTCTTTGCTTGATGATATCCTGTCTAGCGTTTACATCAGTGTGTGTTCCCCTTTGTACAAACAGTGGTATATAAGTATTATAAAATAAATATAATCTAGATATCTCTTTATAAAGTTATTAGACTGGGTATCTAACACGCTTTCTGATGTAAGCTGACTCCATAAAATTCTCAAGACAAAGGGCTACATAGAGAACAGACATTACTGACCAATTACTGACCAATTGTATCTGGTATAATCACTAAGGCCCAGATTCAGAGTTATGAGCAATTTGGTTGACTTTTTGTCAAAATGTCATGTACAATGGACTGAACTCCCATCACTCCCCTCTCTTGTGCAGACTTTAAGTGACTTATGTTGCACCGCTTCTGTGTCAAAGAGCCTCTTCACCTGTACCCTCTCTGTAGAGTGGCTACCAGCCAATCCATCCTAAATACATGGTAGACCTTTTCCCTGAAGAGAGACAGGGATAAGTGGGATAATGCTGCTGGCAATTTATTTATAATCAGCTCTTATAGGGTGAGTGCTGAATGCTGGCTAAGCTGCTAACCTCTTGGATGTGTCCTCAGTGTGGGTTACTGCAATGGGCCCACCTCACCTCCAGACCTCGCAGAAGCTGCACCCCTGCTACGACAGTGGTTACACCACTAATTAAGGGTAAATATACACGCATGTGGAGCATGTGGCTAAAATCTGTATACTCAGTAAGTGTGTGTTCTGCCTATGTAAACAATAAAGACACCTAAATCACCTAGCTATAGTTCTATTTAATATATATGTGAATGAGGAAGGGTCATTGCTAACCATTTACACAATTCTCTTCCATGTATCTTGTAACTGCTGCTTCTATGAATGTATATGCATTAATGGAGCATCACATAACTAACTGCTGTAAACATAGGAAGCTATCCTAGAAGTAGGTTTCTTATATTCTTTTAGATATTATATAGAAGCACCTCTGTTTCTGGTCACATTTGTTGAGAGATGCAATTTAATGCTATTGTGTCTATTCAAAAATAAATAATTAAAAAAGGCAAATAAGTGATTGCTGATCTGTTCACTGTAGTTTTTAAAGTAAAAAATGGTTTATCAAAAATTGCACATGCAACACAAGCTCAAACATAGTTTTTAAAGTAAAAAATGGTTTATCAAAAATTGCACATGCAACACAAGCTCAAACAGTAACAACTAAATGCAATGCAATAAAATAAGCAAACTGTCAAAAAGCAAGCCCAAAGGGAAATGCAAACAGGATAGATATATATATATATATATAT
>WWET01000122.1:239465-259823 GCA_011038615.1 Limnodynastes dumerilii | reverse complement strand
AAAAAGAGAAATAATTCTAATTATAATATATATATATATATATATATATATATATATATACCTCCGAACTTCTAATACTAGGCGTATGTACAGAGATTTATAAGTAAATGTATATACTGGGGCCAGGGGTCCAACCACCCTCCATCATCCCACAAGGCCAATCAGAATATATATTCTATTAATAAATATTGCTTTGTGTGTATATTTTAGGAAGGAACAGAATACTCTATAAAACTGAACTCCATTACTAGAGGAAATATATGACAGGAACTTAGCTTACAAGCTTTATATGTGACCCCACAGGAGATCACAGCTGTCCGCAACAAATGTGAAAGTTATGTTGCCAGTCAGTTAAACTATGATGTTCTTGGCTTAAAGCACCATTCATGGACTTCTCAGGAATCATACTAACACATGCTTTGCCCAAATGCAAATTCCGGTTTGTCATTGTTCCTGCCAATGTTTTCTTTTGTGGACACTAATCATTTCTGTAGCATGTCGGAAGTTATTTATTACTGCTACTATTTAGGATATTTATGTTTTGAAGACTTATTATAGAACTAGTATTTGTGCCGCCTACAGGCAGTGAGGGGCAGCTGTCTCTAATAATAACCAGAGTGCAGCCTATCATTTCACACATTCCTCAGCCAGCCACTAGTTCCCAGTGAATGGATAGTCTGAATCTGAACCTATATGTGTAAGCAACAGATAAACTGTCCTTAACCCAACTTACCAACAACCTGATTCAGGCTGAACAGTCCTATTATCTAGAGCAGGTATAAACAACCTCTGACACCCCAGGGGCTGGATTTACTAAGCTACAGGAAAGGAAGAGTGGAGCTGTTGCCCATAGAAACCAATCAGAGCTTGGTTGCTATGGGCAAAATCTCCACTTTTCCTTTCCTGCAGATTTGTAAATCCGGCCCCAGGTGTTGTGAAACTACAAATCTCATTATGCTTTCCAAGATATCAGTGAAGCCAATGCTGCAGGAGCATGCTGGCAGTACGCAAGGCAGAAGTAACAGAATATACAAGATGCAAGCAGAGGCAGAATTAACAATAGACATAACAACTGAATACACAGAAGCACAAGGAGCTAGCAAGCAGGAAACTGGTTCACACGTGTGATAAGGCAGAAACAACAATGACCAGCACCCTGAGCAGTGAAAGGCAGTATTAAATGGGCTGCTCAGGTGCTGGTAATCAGACATGAGTCCAACATAGCAGCCCCTAGAGGTGTATCAGGATAATGCAGACCCTCCAACAAGACCCATTCCATTAGGTACAAAATTCTCTGCTCCTGAGCTTCCAACTGTCATTAACGACTGTAACCTCCTTTGTTAAAGAGAAAAATAGTTTTCAAATATCAGTTAATTAATTAAAACCAGATGAGTGACAGTTGGAAGCTCAGAAGCAGAATATTGTGCACCTAATAGATGGGGTCATGGTATTTCTGGCTGGCTATATTATCTGGCAAATGTTTGGAGATCTGAAAAATCTTTAGCCTACTACTACTGCTACTGTTTGATATCATGACATAATATAATGGTGGCCACCTAGGGTTTATATACTATTCTTTTCAAATAAATATACATGTCCATATCTCACATTTCCAACCTGCACTGTTAATCTTCTGTCTGCAAAAATCATTTATTTAATATATTACTAGGCTACACCTATATTAGTCATGTAAGTCATGGTGGTACTTGTAGTATCTCAACAGCTGGAAAGCCACAACTGTTTTTTGTAAGTAACCTCATAAGCATTTTTTATTATAACGCCACTTTCCCTTGCCAAGAGAGATAACAGAGAAATAATGAGTTCCCTGCACCTATTAGTGTCCATTAAGTGATCTAACCTGCATTGTATAAGTGACAGTAGCACATGTTCCTCCTGTGTGAATCCTCTAGAGATAATTGGCATGAAGTCACTGACACGGTATAATTTCTTGCACAGTGTGAATAGGGAAAAATGCAACAATTCATGAAAAAATGCCCTGTAGCGATATACACGTGAGGCTGTCAGCTCTTCAAATTAGCTTCAGTGATATTACACCTGTCACTGTCACCTATACTATGGATATCATGTTCAGCTACAAGTTACTATAGGAAATGATCCCTTCTGGCAAATTAGAGCTGTTAATAAAGTTTATTCTATCTTCAAAATATAATAGTTTTAATTTTAGTCTGTCATGATTATTTTTATCCATCAGCCTGGTGCTAGGCTTTAAATATAGGATGGTCCTCTGTTTCTTTGACCATGTAGTGCTATATAAATACAGGTGGTAAGGTGTTGTGGATCCTTCAGAGAAACCCTGGTGCATGCCCATAGTCCTTGGTCACTGAGATTGCCTGTTTTAGCCCAGTACAAGGACTCCTGGCTCTAATCTCTGTCATGTGCCTCTGTGATTTGTCTCCAAAACAGCAGTACAAACAATGTGATGTTATGTGCAGACTGCCATTAGTGTTGTGCCTAGGGGTGACCTGACACCTAAATTCAGCCCTGGTTCAACTGAAACATTGACTGGATGAAATGGACTGCACACTACTCTGTACACCCTTCTTTTCACTGTAGAGATCTAGCTACAGCACAGAGAGACTCCTACTGGTCACGTAAGAGTGGTTGGACAGATAGGGCTCTGGCTGCAATTTGCCAGGGTCAGGTCCGTGCAGGAGCAAAGCTAAAGTGAAGGACTTATGAGACTACATCATCATCTTGCAATGCTAGTATAGGAGGGCACTCAGATGAATAGTTTTGCACCTTGGCCTACTACTAACTTGTTCTGCCACCATGTAGGAATGGGGTTGGAAAAGAAGGTGGCTCTTAGAATAGGTTGCATTGACTAGAGACCCACATGCCTCTGAGGGCCCCACACCCAGAGCTAGTCTAAAGCAAATGCTATCAATTCCATCATTGGACCTATCAGTACATTGCAGGGTTAGGGTTCAATGATGCCGGGATGAAGTCGCACCAGACAGGTGAGTATTGCATGGGAGTCTATGAGGAGTTTTACAGATAGTAGTCTATGTGGAGTTTTAGGGTTAGGCATAGGGGAGAAGAATCTTAGGATTTAGGTTGCAGGGAGGGGAGACTTAGGGTGGGGCTACAGAGAATGGAGTATTAGGGTCAGGCTGTTGGGAAGGAAGGGTTAGGGTAATTGAAGGGGAAGGTTAAGGTTACAGTAATGGAAGGGGAGATTTAGGGTAAGGACTAGAGTAAAGGTTGGGGGTTACAATAATACCCACCACTTGCTGCTCTATATTCTTGCATCTTCTTTGAGACTGGCTGTGAGAAAATGTTCCTTGCGAAAAAAGGCTGCAGCAGCGAGCCACACCCAATGATGCAATCTGCTCTCTAAGAACTCTTGCAGATCCTACTTTTAGAACATATTGATGCTAGGAATTATGTGATCCCACCCCACTGGTATCATTGTGAAGCAAGGGGCGTGATGGTGCAGTTCAATGCAAATCGCAATGCTTTGAACAAAAACCTTGCTTGTCGGGCAGCGGGGTTTTAAGATGCAATTCATGTCAACAAGCTTCCATAGATTGTTAACTGTATCGGATCCCAGAGGGAAGGAAAAAAGTTGCCAATATACCACCAAGCTCATTCTGCTGCTCCCAAAAGATCAAAGCAGGGCCTCAGACATAGCATAATTATCAGGCCCGCAAATTACCCCATTGACATACGGTAAGTCATGCCATTATGCTGATCAGAAATCATTATAAATTATTCTCAGATTAAAGGTAATGTGTAATGTAGTAGGTAGAGAGGCTGGTCCTTCAAGTGTATAACTGCCCATCCCTGGCCTGGGATCATACAACTGTGACAGATATTTTTTTATAATCTCTTTACATGAGAATATTGAGATTTTCCATTGTTTAATTTAGCTAAACTATTTATTTCAGTAGTTGGTGAATTAAACACAGTCTCCTTCTGAAGGTCACTTGAAGGTCTTGTCCTGTTTTTACAAAAGCTTTTTTTGTTCTTTAAGCTAAGCTGATTCCTATTCTAGACACTCTACTGAATCTCCTGGTACATGTGCAGCATACAGCACAGCCAGGATATATAAAAATGCCCCTAAGGATACACTGATTTAGTGCTGACATTTAGCATCTGACATATGCAAACGATGTCATGTGATCCTAGGAAAGACTTCCTTCACAGAGTTATAGCTGCAAGAATAATTCTATTAATGTATTGCACTAATTCCTTGTGGATGAGCTTTCTGCAAATGAACTAAACCCATCTCACATTGCTGGAAATTAATTATTCACTGAGTTACCTAGTTTTCTTACATTCCGTCACAGTGTAAACACACCTTCAAAATGGAAAAAGTTATTTGTATTCATTTACAAGTGCATATGAAGCTTCCTGCATCGGTAAGGCTGGATTGATCAGATAGTTGTTTATTTTAATTAGTTTATTTGCATTCCAGTGTGGATACTGCTAATTATTTCCTGTGAAGATCCATTTCAGAAAATGGCTAATAAATAAATGAGACTAAAAACCAAAAGCACCGGATACAAAACACATTTGGATGGATAACATCACATGTATTCATAAAGAGAAGTTTGTGCATTGATCAGTGTCAGGGTTAATTCTTTTAACAAAGAAATGTGCAGATATTCAGGTGCCAATCAGGGATATTTGAATATTAGTTTCCTAATAATAAAAAATAAATCCATTTAATTTAAACGTTTCTGTCTGAAACGGTAAACGTAATAAAATACCGTGTTCAGATTGCCACTGCCTAAAAAGCCAGCTTTTTAGGCAGTGGGCAAAATTTTGAAAATTTTAGCCTGGTGCGTTCAGACTGCGCTGAAAACCCCGGCTTTTTTTTTTTCTTTTTTTTTTTTTTTACAAGCCGGCTGCTATTTAAATAGCCGGCTTTTCACCGCAGTGTGAACGGGTGAAGCCGGCTTTTAAAAAAGCCGGCAAAAACCCTTCAGTGTGAACGGTTCTAAGACCCGGCTAAAGAGACCCGGCTTCACCGATCACATTGCCAGAAAAAGCCGGGGTTTTCATGAAAGCCGGCAATTTCATGAAAACCCCGGCTTTTTCATGGTAATCTGAACGGGGTATAACAGAGTTTTTCAAATATAAGAATTGATTTTACAAGGTACTGATAGGAAGTTTTCATAGGTATTATTACTTTATGAAAGGGTTGTTGGTAGCTGAAGCAGTCTACCTGCAGAGGTGTTAGAAACTCAAAAAGGACCTTTTAGTAAATAGTGATCATGGCCCGTATTCACACCGTATTCAAGAAACCTCTGCTTCTTAGGTGCAGAGTTACCCGAAATGACCTTCTATGCATGTGTAGTAGGTCATTTATGCAATGTACGTACCAGTTAGGTATGTAGATTGCCTCTGTGCATTCTTTAAAGAGTTTTTAGTTAGAAGGAGGTGGCCTTAAGCCGCCTCAGGGAGTAGTTAGGTAGCAGTGGGATGGGGAGGGATTTAGATTAGCCGGGGGAGGTTGGGAGAGGAAAGGTCCCTTCTTAAGAAGGAAACTATGCATGGTAAGGTAAGTACCATGTAAGTGCCATAAGGGGCCGTATTCAGAGATCCGAAATGAGCGAAAGTTCCGTGCGTATATTTAGGATCAAAATGATTTTGCAACAACTGCGCATGCGTAGTAATAGTGATACGCCATCTACGTTGAAGTTAAGGTCAGAAATAGCTAAGGGTCGGACTTGTTAATCGGGCGGGGAAGAATCCGATCCTAAGTGCAGCGGAAATATACGCACCTAAGGATTTGCATAGAAATGGGTGGGGGGAGGCATTGAGATGAGGGAAAGTGGGCGTGCTTACAGAGTTAAGGTTGTAAATATACGCAACTAATACACATAAGGCTGGAAGTTACTGCAATCAGATAGGGCAAGTCAATGCTGGTCTAAGCTTAGGTCCGGCCGGAGGAAGAGAGGGGAGTGACTGTTTTTACTGGTGGGTGTAACCTGCTCCGACCGGCCACTTAGTTGCGTATATTTGCGGCCCGATCGCCGACGGAAGTCTGAATACAGTCCTAGGTGCCTAAAAAAGGGGGGCAGGGCGGGGGAGGAGACTGGAGAAGTAGGTGCGGATACATGTGTATCCACGTCCACGGATCACACACACAAGTGTGAATTCGGTCCCATGTGAAAATGAATAGATTTTTACTCACCAAGCTATGATTATCATGGAAAGTGTTTTCATGATGATTGCTAATAAGTGCACATTTGATCGTGGATTCGTTCTTCTGAATACAGGGCGGCAGATCGTGACATTTACAAAGTATCAGAGCGGAGTTTGTCTCTTTGCTTGGACAATGAATAAAACCATGAATAGACGGCGTATCGCTATTACTACGCATGCGCAGCTGATGATAAATCGATCCGATCCTAAATATATGCACGGAACTTTCGTTAGAAACGGATCTCTGAATACGGCCCCAGATGTTTAAAGGAATTCTAGACATCTCGTCATATGAACGAGGATAATTGACAATTCTGTGGGCAAAAGAAAAAATGGTCCAATTTACCCAACTGAACCTGACCGACCTGTTTCAGAAAATCTCTCAGTTCCAAAAGGAAGACGCTGTCCATGTGCACTATTTTTCCTGGAACTTATAAATATTCTTAGTTTTCCAATAATAAATTAAAATCCACCTCTGCTAACATGGACAACACTGTCTCCCATTTATATTTCAAAATGTGACTACTGAATGAAAATCTCTTTACTCAATGCAATGATTTTATGACCCCACTTTTTAAATGAAACACAAGGATCTTCACAACAGAATGTTACATAATCTGCACAAACAATAAAACATCCTATTTAAGAGAAAAACAAAATTTTGCAGTTGGCCTTTTACGTCGCCAGAGAAACGGCTACAAAAAAACAACAATATCCTTTAGATCCAACATCAATAGGAAGCACGGTGGCTTTCCGCACCGCCGATCCTGGCTCTGGTGAAACGCATTACACGCTGGAGGCCAACACACATGCCACGGATCACTGAGAAACTAATAGGATATGTTGTTAGTAAGAAATTACAGGAGCAAACTAGTTTATTACAGCTAATTGAATATACATTGACCTTATACATTGATCGGATGACAGGGTGCATTTTCTGTTACATTCATGTTTTGTTGTGACTTGTTCTTAGTCCTGCATTTATATGGGCATTGATATATAATCTATTATTACAGCATAAGGCAACCTGTGGCAAGTCCAATCATGCTTTGCTAGATATCATTTATACCTATGCTGCTGGAGCATGCTGGGTTACACAAACCTTGGGAATGATGTATGTTGCCTATGTCTGTATTATTATTATTATTATTATTAAGGGTGGGTGTATGCAGAGGCATAACCAGCTTATCGTAGAGCGAATTCAGACTTACCTAAAGCGTTCCTTTTCCACTCACATAGGACTGTGTTCACATATCAGAATGATTAGGTGCGACTGTATCCGCACCCAACTCATCTGACATGCCCCGCAACCCACCCGTTTTTAGGATTATGGCAGTTAGGGCTGCATAGAGCTTCCTTAAGTAACCATGGGGCTGATCCAGAGCTNNNNTTAAGTAACCATGGGGTTGATCCAGAGCTACGCCCGCCGTAAATACGGCAAGCGTAGGCGTAAGATCGGCTGAAAAGCCCATCTACGCATGCGCCAGTCAGATGTTGCCTAGCGTAACTACAGCAACGCCCGATCGTGGATCAGGCGTCCGTAGCAACAGCGTAGTACGCTGGGGGGGGCGTCCCCCAGCGTTACTACGCTGAGGTTAGTGCAGGGAGGCGGGGGGAGGGAGGGTAATCAGGCTGGAAGGGCGGCGTTATCGTACTAATGCTGCCGTCCCAGCGTATTTACACTGCCTTGTGCCGGCCTTCAGCCGTAAGGGAGTCTAAATACAATAGGGCAGGAGGAGTGTCAGGGGGAGTCCCACAATGTAACGCTGAGCGTTAGTACACTCAGTGCTACATCGTAGGTCTGGATCAGGCCCCATGTGTGTGTATATTCCTTCTGAAGAGGATATCCCTTCCCCACGTCCTCCCCAGCTAATTTAAATCCCTCCCCCAACCCACTCTTCTTTTTCAATATCTACGTGCGGTCTAAATGGTACGTAGATTGCTTATACGACCTACTATGAATGCGTAGTATGACATTTCTTAAAAGATCATTCTTAAGAGGCTTCTTAAGCCTGAATACAGTCCATAGTCTCATGCTGTGTAACTTACCACACTGTCCAGAGTAATGCTGGATGGGTGGCCAGGGTCGCCACCCAGAGTTTTGGGGCCCGGGACATGGCTTGCGACGCCCTTCCCCCTATGTAACATCACATAAGGGGTGGAGCACCGCCTACCTGCAGTTATGATTCACAGCAAGTTGATGTGCAGGGAACTCCTTCTCTGGACATTGTCCTGTAGTACCGCAGTTCTCCTGCAGCAAATATCGGTAGTAGGATACCACTAATAGTTACGACTGGAGAGATAAGCTGGAGTATCGGCGGGGCCCCTCTCTCTCTGGGCCCGGGACAGTCCCAGCAGTCCAGAGGCATAACTAGTCTGAGTTTCATAGGGCACGTGCTCTTGGCACCAAAGAACATCCAGGTCCAAGGGGGCACCATAATGACCTTTTTATTATTATTTTTAATCAGTATAATAGGGAGTAGGGCGCATTTTTTTATTTGCCCTGTCTCCATCAACTCTAGTTATGCCACTATGGCAGCCCCCCACCCCCTCCCAGATGGAGGCCCTGTGGATGGCAGCCCTAGTCCCACCAAAAGCAAGATGATTGGGAGCTTTGCATTTGCTGTACTGTAGAACAAATGTATAGGATCTATAGTAAGTGAGAACTCTAGTACTGTGGTGCATTGATCTTGTCACTGGAGGAATGACAATGCTACACGGCACCCGGGCAGCTACATGGCCCTCACATCATCCGAACTGTGTCCTGGCAGGAAGCGATAACCTGCCAGTTATGCCCCCAGGCACCAGCACGTCACGGCGCTTTTATCTTCTGTACATTACATAAAGCAGCTGTGATGTGAACATTCTTGACACTCTGCTCTTGAAATCTATTGCAATAACAACTCCAGCAGCACCGAGCAGGTAAAATCTGCCTTCAGTGATTGCACACCTGGTGACATGTGACAATCATGAAATAAGAGCTATACTGACAACAGCTATTGATAAAGAACTGTGGGGTAATATATAGATATAAATCACGTGTTAAACATTAACAGCACTCGGTCAATTAAAAGCAAGATAAGCTGTGTCTGGATAGGGTGCGGTAAGGCATCGTGCCATGTAAGCTCACCACTTACTACGCCTCATATTGCTGCACTTACTTATTGAAGAGTGTAATAAAGCACTATTCATTTAATCTCACTTTTTCTTGGATTATTACCAGGATAAATATTACCCGGTAACTGCCTTTGGAATTATGCAAAAGGTGACAGAGGTTTAGATAAAATTATATATCACAGACCCACAATGACCAAGGCAGAAGACACAACATGTAGAAAGCTGGTATTTTATTACTAATGTCACAACATTAAAGCTTGTATTTGGCAAAAGAACAAATGGGTCCTAGATTGATGTTACTAGAGCCCATAAAGGCTAAATATTACCTTTTAAATGTATTGTTTATGGCTGTTACCTTAAGCTTAATCAAAGAAATAGAAACCTTTATGTCATAGCAAAGCAGCAGGTATTGCAAACAAGTGTTATAAGCAATAACATACATTAGTGGTATCGGGGTAGATCCAGACCTAAGTACGTTAGCTCTTTTATTCGTATTTAATTTGTAATTTTAATTTGTATTTAATGCGCATGCGCGGCAGATGTTACGTCACATAACTCTAAACGTGCGTACCATCAGCGTAATTACGAACGAAGGGGCGGGTCATCCATATGACACCCGTAATTACGCTTTGTAGGCGGACAGAGGCATTTAAATCATACAGTATTGACCGGATTAGGCGGTTATGTACGTGAATCCATTACATACGTCCGTAGTTACGCTTTGAAAAGTTAAGTTAGGGTTTAGGAAGAGTAAAACAGCCAATGTACAATGTACGAGCGAGGGGAGTTCATAGAAAATACGCTACGCGATGTAACGTAACAAACACTTAGGTCTGGATCTGGCCCATCAACACTAAGAGGAGCTGTGGCTGAAGAATATAATAAATACGGAAGCGCTCGGAGAATAATGTACGAGAAGATTTTGCTCCACATCACTGCTGTGCATAACACTACTAGCCCTATACTTACCTGGGATAGCACCTACACACAACCAAATCATCAGCAACATGTAGCAAATGTTTGTGTGACTTGGTTTCTCTTTAAGCAGTTAAAAGCTTGTACCTTGTATCACCCTGTGACACCATCAGCAGCTCCAGCAGGAGCAAAGTTCACTCTTTACAATGACAAGGAAACGTAATTTTACAATGAAATACCTGATCTCTCCAACAAACTCTGGACCAAATCCAGAAAATATCAGAATCCAGAAAATAGGTGGAGGTGGAAAGTTACACCTGGACAAAACCATGATAAAATGGCAGGGGAGGCAAACTCCATCTGTTGCCAGTGGTACTAGAGCATGGTTGCCTACTTTTGCAAATGAATATCAGGAAGATTGTAAGAGCACTATCAAGGTGCTGCAACAAAGGGGTGTGTCCTGTAGCACCAAAGAGGTGTGTCCTGTGAATAGCTCCACCCATAGGTGTATCTAGCACTGTCAGGAAAACAATTTTACAATAAAAATGTCAGTATTTATTGATTATTACATTGTCTGTGAATACTTTCATTACTATCTTTATAGAAAAGCTAAAAGTGGCGCTGCAGCTGATTAACAAGATTCTTTCATTGCATCTTGGCCTCCATGAAATTGGTAATCTCCATAGACCTCAATGGATGAAATTAGAATCAGGGAGATTACCAAACACTTCAGGGAGTCAGGGAGATCACCCAATCTTCAGGGAGTCTCCCTGATATTCAGGGAGAGTTGGCAACTATGTACTAGAGTTGAGAGCAGGGGCATAACTAGAAGGTTGTGTGCCCCATATCAGAATTTTGAAGGGACCCCCTAGCTCAACTGTCTCCAGTAATGCCACATGGTGACTCCTTTATCTTCTCTGCAAAGACCCTGATGTCAGCATCAGTGCATCGAATGATAGAGAAGCTAGCGCTGGCTGTTTCTTAAATAGTGGTGTGTAATCTTTCTCTGCAGTGCTGCTATAGAGAGCCACAGGGAATAATGTGTCCTGCCACCATGACCCTCTATTGTAGTGCTGCAGAGCACTGCCTAAGAAGCAGCCAGCGGCAGCTCCTAGACAAATGGTAAGTACACCCTGTATAGATGTGGTGGGAAGTCCCCATAGCAATTGAACCCATTGCACCCCATATAGTTACGCCCTTGGTTGAGAGGTGATATTTCCTAGCCTAAGTCTAAATAACAATTTAAAAGTAAAGTTGGTCAGTATCTGTTTGCAAAAAGCAAAGACAATGTAGTCTCCCTACATGCAAAGAATACAATGAATTTAAAATCCCCCTGAAAGTAAATATGGTTTTGCCCAGGTGTAAATTTCCACCTTATTTGTTCTTATCTTAAAACTATGGATCTGATCCCCTGTCTGGATCCTTGGGAGAGTCATACTATACTTCTATATACAATCAAAGTAAATCCATGACAAAACTTCCATGCAATGTCTGCAAATGCAATGCTTGGCTTCATACTGTTCAGTTCTTCCAAAGGTTTGGGCTAGAGATTTTTTTTACACTCTGCACCAGTCTGAAATTAGGGGAGACATCAAAGAACTGTGGCTTGTGCACTGGAAATGTTATCTTGTGCAATGTGCACTCTCCTGGATCAGTGGTCCTCTACCTTTTTTCTGGGAGCACCAGTTAGCCACTATGGAATCAGGTCAAGTACCACTTTGCAGATCATGTAGACACCTAGGGCCTGATCCAGACCTACGCCGATGCGCTGTGCTTAGTACAGCACAACGTATCGGCTTGTACTTGCCCCGACACTCCCCCCTGTCGCAGCGTATTTTGCGTCGCTTACGCCGGCTAAAGGCTACCCTAACTTCAGCCGGCGTAAGCGAGGGAAAATTGGCTGCGACAGGAGAGTATTAACGAAAACACCTCCCTCATTAAACTACCCCCTCCACCTACACTAACATTTGCGTAGTAACGGCGAGGGACGCCCCATCAGCCGTTAGTACGGTGATACTACAGACAGATCTATGATCGGCGTTTCCGTGGTTACATTTCAGCCGATCTTATGCTTACGGATCTATGATCAGCCGATCTTACGCTTATGCCCGGCGTATTAGCGCCGGGCAGCATAGGTCTGGATCAGGCCCATACTGTATATATATATATTTTCTTTTTCCTTACATATTTTGCAGATTTTTAAAGTACATTTTTCTACATAATCCATTAAGCCCTCTAGATACTTTAATAAATATGCTCTCTGCCATCGCACCTGATAGTATAAGTATGGCTACTACCTCCTAACAAACAGCCCAGTTGACCTGAGCACCACCAGTGGGACTAACACCACTGGTTGAGAACCACTTACTGCTTTTAAAGGTTGACCTTAGTGGCGGAGAAGGCGTCATAGTGCTCGGATCATCATCATCAGCTCATAGTGACAGCTCACTCTCTGATACACAGGGTTCCACCCCGATTCAGTATACCTGGTCATGTGTGTTAAAGGACTGTTTTGTCCACGGTGTGACAAATCAATACATTTCACACATTACACGTAAATTGGCCGATCAGACTAATAAATGTATAATGTTATAATGTCTCATGTTTTCATGTCTTTGGAAATAGGGTGATGTATGTATGAGCAACATGTCCAAATATGATGCACTCAGTTAAGATAATCCTGATGTGGTAGGGACATTCTGACTATTTATTTAACAGGTTTTTATATAGCGCCATCAGATTACATAAAGCTTTACAATTTTAAGAATCATTTTATAATGACTGGGTGGTAACAGACAGACAGGGTGGGCAAGAGGGCCCTGCATGCAAGCTTACACTCATAGGATTGATACATAAGGGCAAGGGCTATATATCACATAATTGACCTGGCAGCTTGTATGGTAACAGTGCTCAGTGCTGTGTATGACCAGTCACACAGCAGTGTTACTACCAGGACTGAGGGGATATTACTATGAGAGACAGGGCAGGGTGTATGGTAGGGCTTTTTTTTTTTTTTTGTAAAGCCCTGCCACTGTATATGTGGCAGGACTTTTCCAGCACAGTACAGGAAATACAAGGCTCCTATATGGGAAGAGAGAGAAGGGGGTGTTGGTGGGGTTTTTTTTTTTTTTTTGTAAAGCCCTGCCACTGTATATGTGGCAGGACTTTTCCAGCACAGTACAGGAAATACAAGGCTCCTATATGGGAGCCCTGTAAGACCAAGCTTGTTACTGTAAATGGCAGTGACCGAACCTATGCGGTCACTGCCATTCTAGAAAAGAGATTTGGTCCTACAGGGCTCCTGTATTACCTGTACTTCCATGCCGTGTGACCGCAGTCATCGGAGAGGAAGGGAGAAGACACCAAAAGGTAAGTAAGAAAAAAGAAATAATAAGGGGAATATATATGGATTGCTGGACATAAATATAAGGGACATACATGGATCGCTGGACATAATTGTACGGTGCAGATATGGATGGCTGGATATTTTAATAAGGGGTAGATATTGATGGCTGGACAAATAATAAAGGGGCAGATAAGGATGGCTGGGTATAATAATAAGGGGTAGATATGGATGGCTGGGCATAATAATAAAGGGGCAGATAAGGATGGCTGGGCATAATAATAAGGGATAGATATGGATGGCTGGGCATAATAATAAGGGGTAGATATGGATGGATGGTCATAATAATAAAAGGGCAGATAAGGATGGCTGTGCATAATAATAAGGGGTAGATATGGATGGCTGGGCATAATAATAAGGGGTAGATATGGATGGATGTCCATAATAATAAAGGGGCAGATAAGGATGGCTGGGCATAATAATAAGGGGTAGATATGGATGGCTGGGCATAATAGTAAGGGCAGATAAGTATGGCGGGACAAATAATAAAGGGGCAGATATGGATGGCTGGACAAATAATAAAGCAGCAGATATGGATGGTTGGGCATAATAAAAAGGGGTAGCTATGGATGGCTGGGCATAATAATAAGGGGTAGCTATGGATGGCTGGGCATAATAATAAGGGGTAGCTATGGATGGCTGGGCATAATAATAAAGGGGCAGACATGGATGACTGGATATTTTAATAAAGGGCAGATATGGATGGCTGGACAAATAATAAAGCAACAGATAAGGATGGCTGGGCATAATAATAAAGGGTAGATATGGACGGCTGGGCATAATAATTAGGGGCAGATATGGATGGCTGGACATAATAAAAAGGGGCAGATATGGATGGCTGGACAAATAATAAAAGGGATGACATTTCCTAGGGGCACATATTTAATAAAGGGGCAGACATATGGAGGCGGACAAATAATAAAGAGGTGGACATATGGCTGTTTGGAGAAATAATAAGGGGCAGACATATGGATGGCTGAATTAATAAAAGGGGCAGACACTATACATGCTGCGGTGCAAGACACACCCACTTTCCCCAGACACGCCCACTGGGAGGTACAAGACCCCCCCCCCTCAACCATGTCGCAAAATTTTGTCCCTCTTTGCAACTCTGAAATGTTGGGAGGTATGGTTAATCATGAAAGGACATTCGAATAGCACGGTAGTTGTAAATAGGGTAGACAAATGTTAAAAATAGGTTGAGGAATTTGGTAAACTTCTCTGAAGAGGTGAGTTTTAAGGGAGTACTTGAAAAGTCAAAGAGTGGATAATAGTCTTAGTGGGCGAGGAAGGTTATTCCAAAGTGTGGGTGCAGCTGGTAGAATCAGACCAAAAATCACTCTAGTGTATGGTCAGTGTAAGGGCAGAGCCAGTGTTGAGTGCACACCAGTTTATGTGGTGTATATTGCAATTTTAGCAAGATGCACAGAGCTCTAAACAGGCCCTTTGTGTTATTGCTTAGTTCTAGGGTAATATTGAGGTAGTTTACACAATCAGTACTTTGAATAGTTAAATCACTGATGACTTAATTGCAGTCACACGCTTACTGTGTATAAATAGACCTATCTCCTAGTTCAGGGAAAAATCTGGATTCTGCAATTAGGTCAGGAAAGTATCTGCGAGCGGAGCATTACTGAGGGGAGTAGGACATCTTACTTATTCTTCTATTCACTATTCATTACCTGTATGAGGGAACCCCATATTGCCTGCACATAAATGGATTTGAACACTTGAACAAACAGATAAAATACTGTGTGAAAAAAGCAATTTTTTCAGCAAAGCTTCTAATTATGAAAATGGATCTGATCACAAAATCATTCTCTGTCCATTAATACCCCTTTCACACTAACCTGGGTCTCCCCCTGAATGTGGATACTGAATATGGCTTATAGACGTGTTGCAGCTATTCAAACCGCATTTACAACCCAGGTAAATCCCAGGTAGTGGCCTATCACACTGGAACCGTGTCTGCACAGCCAGACAGAGCTATCCATCCTCCAATTTACATATTTTTTATGGAACCTGGGCAGGGGCGTAACTAGCCCAACTGAGCCCAGGGCAAATGCCCAAATGGCACCCCCCCCCCCCATCCAGGAGAAGAAAGAATAAACCTCTCTTACCTTAGTCTCTGCGTATGAGGGCATCCTCCCCTCAGTGTTCAGCCAGACAGCGCCGGTCACGACACACTATGAGAGTGAGCTAATCTCGCAGTGTGTCCTATAGGCCGGCGCTGTCCGGTTGAACACTGATTGGAGGATGCCACGTCGCGCTGCGGTTGCTCTCAGATGCAGAGAGTAAGGTAAGGTAAGGTTTCTTTTTGTGTTTGTTTTGTAGGGTATGTGACCTGATGGCGCCTCCAAAGCCATCAGTGCCTAAGGAACATGCCCTACAAAACCCATACTAGTTACGCCTCTGAACCTGGGTTGAATAAAGCTATCGACCAGGATTGCGGACCCGGGTTGACCGTTTCACATTGACAACCAACCAGGGTTATTCTCGGGTACATAGCTTGGATTGAAAGGGGTATAAGTGATGTCACTGGTTGCTCACTTTAAAATGGATCCAATGCAAAAGTCAGACATTTCTATCTATTTAAGTATCCCATACTTGCCAACTGTCCCAATATATCCTTAAGATATGGGGCTAGATTTACTAAACTGCAGAAAAGGAAATATTGCAATATTACCCATGGCAACCAATTAGATTCTACCTGACATTCTCTAGAATATCATTGGTTGCTATGGGCAACATCTCCACTTTTCCTTTTCTGCAGTTTAGTAAATCTAGCCCATGGTGGTAAATGACATGATCTTCTCAATGAATTAAAATATAAAGTGGCAATCAAGACCTTCAAATTAAAATTTTACAATTCCCTTGTATTACAATGGGAGTTATAGAGATATTGCTAATAGGAACACAGTCTGCCTCCAACATAGACACAGGCACTCAGTATGTCATGAAATGGCAGATGGAAGAAGAGGATATAACAGTAAAAACAGAACAGTTCAAAGCCTCTCTGCCCACTACACAGTGTGCTACCTGACTTTGGCTGCCATGGTAACCCTGAATCGATCATGCATAGCAGACTGAAGAAACAACACATGGAAACTAGTGAATACCATTATTCTTATTAGCACAAACACACCGGTTTCTTATTATCTTGTGGGTTTTTCACTTTAAGCAATTGAATAATTTCAGTGCATACAGGAAACAGATCAGCCGGCAGGGTAATGAGACAGCATGCTGTGCACTTTTTTGAAGTAATGGGTTTCTAGATCTGTACAGATAACCTGACGTAAAGGAAACAATAATCTGCCTTTGGTAATGTACGAAAAATATCTGCAATGTTACTATCCGTCTCCACTTAGTGTAATTGTGACATTAGAAGTAATGTGGCTGCATTGTCATCCTCAGAGTGAATGCTGCATAGACTTTATTTGATTCTTGCATCTACATCCATAGGAAAATAGTCTTAATATCTATTCTGCTCTGATAAAAGGAATAAGCATCTGTGTGTGTATTCTGTGTTGTGTTGTGTTGTTTAAGGGCAGGGCAGACATACAACCTAAAGACAAAAATGGTGGCTACTCAAATCTATTGAAAGGTCAGTACAGATGGATGTGTAAAAGCCAGGGGGATAATTTGCTTAAACAGAAACAAAGGCAAGAAAATACCCCAGCAACACTGCCATTAACCAGTAACTAACTATACCATCCTGCGTGTAACATAAAATGCAGAAACGTCCGTAACACATAACGTTTGCTATATATGAGAAGTCCCCAGCCACTATCAATGCCTTTCTGCAATGAGGTCCCATATATCATGTGTTTTTATATTGAGAGCTAACTCACCTTAGGGGGCACACATGCCATTAAAGTGACATACGACGCACCAATGTACAAGCAATGTACACCCCAGGGGCATTTGTGAACCTGAACTGCATAATCATTTGAATTCAGAGGCACATAAAATAAATAGGCTGCATCTGGTAACGTTACCTGGTACTCTGCATTAGGATCGGCGCAATGCGGTCAGCAGGGTGCAGGACAGCACTGGGCTGGCGAGGTGCTCTCCCTGCTCGGTGGCACCGATCTCATCATGCTGAACAGCCCCTGTCACACTGTCTGTATGACAGGCAGGCTGAGGCAGCGCAGCTCATGAGGTCGGTGCCTCAGCCTGCCTGTCATACAGACAGTGTGACAGGTGATGCAGAGCAGCAATAGGGGATGCTGAGTTATAAGGCGCTAGGTGAGCCTGTGAAAGGTTAAACAGCAATAGACAATGTATGACAGGCAGGCTGAGGCAGCAAAGCCAATCCCCAAGTATCCCCCTGCTCTCCCCTCCGCAGGGAGGCGCAGAACGCCCAAGCAACAGCCCTGCTCTGCATCACTCTATCCAGCTTTGGAAACTCCGGATGTCTATAAAAAGAAGCATTGGAATAGAGGAAATACCAATGACACTCTCCCTTACAGAGACGGATCTAGCAAATTGTGGGCCCAGGTGCAAAAAATATGCTTTTGCCCTGATGATATCCCAGGTAACCCGATGGGAGCTTTGGTGGTATGGTGATGACAGCTGTGGGCCCTTGTATCAGCATGGGCCCTGGTGACGTTGCACCAATGGTAGTTCCGCCTCTGCTATTTTATCACTGAAGAGAAAAGGTTACATATTAAACCTGTTTCCAAATGACTTCCTCTGATCTGGTGCTTACAGTTCTATCCAGTGCACAAAGGAAAAGATTGGATTGTGGTCTCTTGCATTTTCCTCTCATCTCGTGCTCCATTGCAATGAATCTTGTCAGGATCCCAGAGATACGTTTTTTTATTTTCCTTGTTGCAACATTGCTGCATCACTTTAGATAAACCTTTGATAGATCGGGTGAAACGTTTCCCTTCCCTGACTTCCATAAAACAGACATTTTCCACTAGGATTGGAAAACACCCATATTTTGTGACCGGTAAGTCTGGCTCTGGTCCGGTCCATTGTTCTGTCTGCCAGAACCATTTGTCTGTTGTTCAGCTGGTCATATTAGGAGGCATGCAAGAAGGTGGTGAGATAGCCTCAGTTATCAGGTAGTGCATGGCCACTAGAAGATTTGTCGGGATATTAGATCATTGTTCTGGATCCAGACTTAAGAAGGAGCTTGAAAAAAGGAGAGGAAGGTTACTCTTGGGCAAAACCATGTTGATTTCCGGGGGAGTCAAGTTAATTTTATTCTTTGCATGCAGGGATATATCTTTGAATTGTTTACTGCACAGATACTGACCAGCTTTACTATCACACTGTTATTTACACTTGGGATAGGAAACATCACCTCCCAACTCTAATACTGTTTGCAACAGATGATATTTGATTCCCCTGCAAACAACATGGTTTAGCCCAGGAGTAACTTTCCTCTCTTATTTCAAGCTCCTTCTTAAGTCTGAATCAGGCAGAACATGTGTAGAGCCGAAGGCAATGTACAGTGTGGCCAGCTTTACATATACTACATTTGAAGGACACATTTACAAGCTGCACTTGAATAGGAAAGAATAGCAGTCATGTGTTAATATTTCCATAAGGAATCAGAACTAAAAAGAGGAAAATGCCCAATATCTTTAGAGAAATTATTATTTTTTTTTGTATTCACTTGCTTACACTACTGAAGGAATAATTACATGTGTCATCTCACTGGGTAAATGATGTACAATTTATGATGGTGTTTATAATGAGTTGCAGGCATTGATGTATAACTCAACTGTTAAGGAAATATAAAACAGAGAGAGATCACGGAGGCCTGTAGATGTAGAACAGCTGAAGAGCTGGATTTGAGCTTTACATAGATTTTACCTCTGAAATGGCCTCCTGTAAGTCACATTTACTTCTCTGAAGATCCTGGACACAAGGTCAAAAGATCAGTTATGTCATCAAGGGCCCCGAATGCCTGAGAGCAATTACTAAATATATTTCTTTTCTACAGGCTTTATAGACAAGTAACGTTTAGTAAAAGTTGCAGGAAGGTATATGCAAGTCAATACATGTTAATAATCAATGAGGTGTAATTCATCAGGCCCTGGGAGAGCACTTGCACTACTTGATAATAGGAGCTCTGCAAATAATATATTGTTTGGAAATGAAACACTTTCACAGAATATATTCCAGTACAATTAAACACACCCAATATAACCATTGTGTCTGGTTAAAGTCCAATCCATTCGACCCTTGTACTAAACCTTTTAGTGTAAGTATTATTGATTGCATCACTAAATGGCAGGACAGACTCCAAATGAGCAGCAGAAAAGGCTAAAAACTAAATATTGTATATTGCTGAACGTTGACAACATTAAATATGTAACAGGGACGACTAAGAGAGCATCCAAATATATCACTTTGTTTTTATTCTTCTTTAAATATATTGTTTTTACACTAATCCTGCGATTGATGAAGCCTACAGCTTTTGTATATGCTAGTTGTATACTGAGTTACATAGTACAAGGGACGCCAATGGCTAAATCTTGTTTTTAATGACTTTAGTACAATTCAGATCTGTTAAGGCAGGGGTGTCAAACTCAAATTCATCGGGGGCCGCATCAGCAGTTTGGTCCCCATCAAAGGGCCGGTTGTATCTGTAGGTCTATGTGTCCACTCTATGTGCCCAGCCATGTGCCCCCTTTTATAGTGCCCAGCCATGTGCCCCCTTTTATAGTGCCCAGCCATGTGCCCCCTCCATTTACAGTGCCCAGCCATGTGCCCCCTCCATTTACAGTGCC
>WWET01000122.1:194842-224232 GCA_011038615.1 Limnodynastes dumerilii | reverse complement strand
ATACACACACACACACACACACACACACACACATCTTTACCCTCTATTTTAGGCTCATCTAAACCATTCACATGATGTGATTGGCACAAGTGAGGAGTTTTTTTCTTTCTTCTTGCTAGAGATGTGAATCAGGCCCAAAATGTGTAATGTTCAGGAAGCATAGCGCCCAACATTTAGAATCTCCAAATACCACAAATGACCATATTTGGTCAAACCTCGTCCACTTTTCTGTAAGCCACACCCCTTTTACAACAAGAGGTATATGGAAGTGAAGAAGATTTTAGCTCTTAGGCGATCCTGCATTAACGCATGGTGGACTGCACAGGTTAAGTATAACTAAAAGTTAAGTATCAGCACACCTTAACGCAACATATATGAAAAGCGACGTAATCCCAGGGAATCTCTAGATTACCATGTTAAAAATAACCCACCCTGGTGGACATTAAGTACAGAAGCTAATCTCCTAGTAATAGACAATGGCATAATGCTGGGCACACACTGGAGGGTTTTCAGATAATTATCATGTTGTCCAACATCTCACCAGTGTGTACTGTCCCAGGATGCTGCAGAATCCTCTGAAGGGGAATCATTTCAGTGTGGCTAGTATATTGATCAGCTGCAGAATTATGACTAATTACAGTATCAATGTTAGATCGTTACATCGATCGCTAGATCGTGTACCCACCTTAATTTACAGGCCAGGGAGCTGGTAACGCCTTATAATAGAAACTAGCAGGGAGAGCAATGTGATGCAGGAAACATGGTGGTAGAAGCCTGGTGGGTCACCCCAGCACTGGGTAGGAAGCAGTTCACGCCGAATTAAAGGCTGTGGCAAAAAGAGTCAATTGCAACAGGTGAATAAGAAAGAGTCACATTCATTTACACATAGACAGGTGGAAGACCTGGGTCTAGTCAGAGCTAGGGAGGAAATCATAAATAGCTGGTTTGTGCTGTAGGTAACCTAACCAACTCCAGCTTAGTGGCTGGTTATCAAAGAGGGTACTGTGTGTAGAGTTAGCTGCAGGGACCTGAGACTGCATATGCTGCGTTTTGTGCTTGAATGCTGGACTTCAGCAATTGCTGTATACATCATCCTGACAATAAAGAACTGCAATGCGGCTCAGCAATCCTGTGTGAGCAGCGTCTGATTGTAGTGCTTATTACACGTAAGGAGGATCTAAACGAAGAGAGACCCAAATGCAAAGAGATCGATGCAGTGAATCATCTAAAACATGGATAATATTTTATATATCTGCCAAATTCCCTGTATAATGGCAACGTGTAAAGTCAAGAGTCATCCAATAAATGGGCACTATTTTATCACTCATTAAAAATCTAATTTGGAGCTTTCCTGGGATCAGAGGGAACCTTTGGACTCAGACATTACGGATCGTGGGATCTCCTATGTCGTTTCGCAATTACGCTTGTGTAAGGCCCTTCGGCCGTGAAGTCTTAACGCCAAGTACTAAAAAAATGTAAAAAAAATCTTACAACCACGTATTACATCCTCTCTACTTGAGCTACACAGACAGATCCACAGGCATAGTATTCCAATCACTGATTTTCACGAAGCCTAGACAACCAAAACCAAAAAAAGATCCCAGAAAACTTGATTCCTATCGCCCAATCACACTTTTAAACATTTATATAAAATCATGGCAAAAATTATGGGCAATTGTCTCCAAAGTACACTCCCCCGATCGTTAACATCTCATCATCCTGGCTTTGTTAAAGGCCATCAATCTATGCTCAGGGTCAAAATTGCAATTGCCGCGGCTTCCCCGCAACCCACTAAACAGCAAATTCTTTTGAGTTTTGACACTCAGTAGACTTTTGATACTGTGCTGTGTCCGCACCTGTATACAACGCCATACTTGTTGTGATATGAAAGACACTACCTGCTGCCTTCTCCGATTACATTCTAATAATCTCCCTATAATTAAACTAGTATCCACATGCTAACCCCCTGGGCTTGTAACTGTTATTGTGTTTGCCACTATTGTCATATTTTGTCGCTGCTGTGGTAAAGAGATAACGTTACACATTTCCTGTTCCAGCACTGATGACCATGGAGGTATTAAGATGTTTTCCATTCATTCTTGTATTACTAAATATGTGATACCCATTGACTTCTGTACATCTGACCTGATCTTTACTTGAACTAATGTATATCTCGATCGCTGTTATTGTCATCGTTTTTATTTGTTATAACAGTCTGCCTTACCTACAATATAATAAAGTGATAAAAATATGTCATTTGGAGTTTCTTTCTGCATGCCAGGAAGAATAAATAGAATATACAGGTTTAAAACATATGCGTACTTTTAGTTCAGATACCGCTATTATAGTGTTTAGTTACAATAATAAATGTTCAAACACAGTACAAATAAGCACTCTTTATAGGTACAAAGAATGGTAAATGAGAACATACTTGAATGTTAAAATTATTTACAACTAACAATATAAAAAGCTAAATACAATACAAAAGACAACACAATTTTGAATCTAACAAACTTTAAAGAAGTGCCTGGGTGCACAAGCTTTTCTGCGTTATAATAATATACATCTACTTTATGAACAAGCTGAATACCTGTAAATGATAAACTGTTCTGCATTCCATCTCCTCCCTTACTCTGTGACAAAACCTCTAGAAATAATCGTACGCTATTAAACCTTTCAGAAGAAAAAGGTTGTGGACAGAGATTAGTTTAACAACCTCAACCTTCCTTAAGTAACAGATACATAGCCCATGACACAGATTTACGCCCAACCCCCTCACATTGATGGACTTAACTTCACTCACACGTCCAGGTCTCAAAGAGGACGACAAGGAGGTGCGGTCGGATAACCGCCTGTCCCACATTGCTCATACACTGTGGTCCTGATTCACAGTTACGTACGTTGTTTTAAGAATTGAGCTATCTACGTACCCTTTCTGTGGGACAGTACACACTGGTAAGATGCGGGAGCTATGGGGCTATTATTGTGTGATTGGCGTCATAATCATCAGGCATCCCGCCAGTCTATACCGTGCTTACCAACTTCATGAACATTGGACAGATCCAGAGCAACGCCCACCAGCGTATTTACGCTAACCGGTGTCATAAAAACACCATTTTGCAGGTACTGCGCATACACACAGCAGATGTTATGGCACGTAATTCTGAACGTACGTACCGTCCTAGCATCAAGCGCGTAACTATGAACGAAGGGGTGTGCCAGGCATACGACACCCGTAATTACGCTTTGGAGGTGGGAGGAGGCATTTATATCATACAGTATGGGCGTGCTTAGGCGCGTAAGTACGTGCAGCCATTATGGCCGACAGGAGTCACGCTTTGAAAAGTTAAGGTAGGGTTTGGCAAGCATAAAACGGCAAAAATGCATACGACTGCAGGGAGTGCCTAGGGGGAGTGCATAGTGATTACGATAGTGTAACTACGTTACGCGTTGAAACGTAAAGAGAACGTAGGTCTGGATCCGGCCCAATGTCTACATCTTCTGTCCCCAATTTAAATGGCTTATAATCTTGCAATTACCATCAGTGTCATCAAGTTTTCTCATTCTACCTCAAGGCTAAGACTGAGAAGACCAACATGTTCCTCTTGACCTAAAAACTTCTGTATGGCTTCCTCATATAATAAAACCAGTAAAGGTAAGGTAGCTACAAGCTTCTTATTCAGCTACCTAATGTTATATCCTCCCGTCTCCTGTGCTCCCCAAGACTACAAATATAGGGGCAACCTGCCGCACTCCTGGTACTGTGAATCTATTAGTCCCACCCAACAGTACAACACGTATGGATATGCCAGGGAGGCAGCACAGAGATACCAAAAGGCTGGACAAGAAATAGAGAGTTAGCTGTGGTGAGAATCCCCTAAATCACCAGTACGGAACTGGAACAATAAAGAGCAACTGAGGAGCACAATACCCATACAAGCCTGGAGAGTAGCTCAGAACAAGACTGAACCGGAATACCGGAGGAGTGCAGGTACAGCTCAGAACCAGAATGGACAGGAGAGTAGGTATAAGGTGAAGTAGGAGAGACACAGTACCAGCACAAGGCTAAATATAGTATGTGCATGTGGAATAAGCACAGAGTCTGAGGACACAGGAGTAAATAGACAAAAGATCAGCTGAAGACACACAGTACCAGCACAAGGCTGGATAAAGACAGACTACACAAATACAGAGACAGGGGCTTGCACACAACAAACGGCTGGTAACTTCACTCACACCAGGAACAGTAATGGAGGCAAGGCAGGAATCCAGTTCACACAGGAGACGCGGCAGGGAAACAAAGGGCACTCAGAACTAGACGCTAATACAGCTAACAGTAGGTAAGACAGACCACGAGGAAGTTAGAGCAAGAAGCTAGAAGCTATGACCGGCAGTGAGGCTAACATGGTGGCAGCTATTTAAAGGGACAGCCACATTCCCATTGGCTGCTGATTGCACACAGTCAAATACAAAGCTAGGGAATCCCAGCTGTGGGGTAATCAAACAGCATTCCTAGGAAGAAAGAATGCAGCAGGGGAAACTAGGACTGAAGTACCCTGCTACATTACAAAGACAATTACACACTGCTGCCATGCAGCGTGTAACAGGAGCACAATATTCCGTTCTAGATCCACTGCTCTTCCTACAATATTAATTCTTGGAAAACCAATGAGCTTGTTTGGGTTTTAATCTCTCTAGATAGGAGATTTCGATTTACTTACCATTTGTGTTTCTTCACCATATGTGTCCATATTACAGAATGCATTTCTACTATTTCATCTTTAATGCCATCTCCCCTAGCTAAAACTAAACTTCTATACTCTGGGAACACAGAACCAATCCCACAGCAAATCCTGTTACATACCTCTAAGCCTTAGAGTCTAAGGAGCACTATGGACATACAAAACTTTAACTAATGTGCTCATTGTCTCCCCCATTGACCATTGCCAAACACTCCTTAATGGTGTATTATTGTATTGCAGTTTTATAAAGCACTGGGAACAGCTCAAAGCCGTTACATGAAACACTAGACAGACCTTATTTAATATGTACTAAGTGGAGAAAATTAAGAAGACGGATTGGAATTTAATTTGGAGAGATTCAGCACTGCTACAGTAGAAAAGGTCAGATGCCGGAGAGAGCAGAGTAATGTTGGGAGTCATTAATCAAGAGAGAAGTGACAGCTAATCCAGAGACAAGAGGATGACTTTTAACAATTGCCTTAGCAACGCACATATGCTACAACAGTGTACGATATCTGTGCTTCTCTCTGTACTTTTTACATCACTGAAGTACAAGGAGGCTACCGGAATAAAACTTCTCCTGTTCCTGTGTTAGTTGTAAAGCTAAATTAAATTCACTTCCCTTAACTTTACACACCACCATGACATTATATCCAATATGCATATAAAATAACCAACGGACATAAAATTACACCAATTTATGCTGCTCAAAAAATCTAAATCAACCAAAAAAACTAAATCTATAGCATAGTTAAAGCTGGCGGATCAACAGGTAACTGTATTGTCCGTGACAAAAACCTCGACTGAACAACAGTATAATAAGGGGTCTTTTTTTTTCCATTATTCGAGAAGCAGAGTCAGACGCGCAGCATGTTATTACACACATCGGATACAAAGCACGCTAAATGGAGCTTGTGTACACAAGCCCCCACACAGATGGATGGTCGGATAGAATACAGTTATTGGGTTAGAAGGTTTACACGGTAAAGCAGAGAAGCATCTGCTGGTAATGTAATAAAAACAAACTTTCCTCTGATGGAGCATTTATCCTGCTATAATGGTTTAACTCCTATGCTGAGAGACCCTGTGTACACAGGGTTTTTGCAGCTTAAAATGTAAAAGCCACTCTATTTATAAAAATGGGGTCAGCCCCAACATTCAAAGAAGCTGTGCTTTGTAAGCCTGCCACCTGAATGAGCCGTTTCCTATGCAGTATGTAATAGTTATATACTTCTGCCACCCTACCATATATATGTCTGTTTCACCACAAGCCAGCTGAGAAGAAAGTCATCCATCTATCCATCTATCTATCTATCTATCTATATCTATATCTATATCTATATATTCCGTAAATTTCTGACACATTGCAACAGGCATCCACATATGGGGCGGCCCTCAATGAGGCTGGTCCCAGAAGAGTGGGCAGCCCCCATCAAAATGGCTGACTTGTGTTATCATGTGACATAACTTCCCAAACATGAAAAGAGTTTAAGGAGCACACAGATCATATGTAGCATATGTTTTGCACTGGAAGTAAAAGGAGACACTCTATTACAAGGCCTTGTTTCAAATGTGAGGTAATACTACAGGTAACGTGAGGTAATACTACACCGCTCAAAGGGTAACTATTAAATGGATTAGCTTCCCATTAGCAGTAGTCAAGGTTAACACAGTAGGACAATTTAAACAAGCTTAAACCATAGTTACCAACTCTACATGAATATCAGTAAGACTCCCTGAAGAGTAAGTGATTCCCTGACTCCCTGAAGTATTTGGAATCTCCCTGATGCTAATTCAGTACTAGAAGTCATTGCAAGACGAGATTAGCAGGATTGCAGGATGATGCAGCAGTGAGGACTATGCAAAAAGCCATTTTCATGGAGGCCAGGATGTAAATAAAAAATGGCAATTATCGAAGTCAATGTGGCTTTAATATAATGGAAATAGACATGAAAAATACACTTTGGTCTCTTGTTGATCAGCTGCAGTGTCATCTACTTTTAGCTTTTCTATAAAGATGAAGAGGTCGGTGGATGTCCCGTCCCATTCAGTCTTCACAATAATACTAAAAGTATTTATCCCCTGACAATTAAACAATCAAATATGCTGCCATTTTTATTGAGAAATAGTTTTCCTGGCAGCGCTAGACATACTCATGGGTGGGGCTATTCCCAGGACACACCCCTTTTGTGGAACAGGACACACCTCTTTGTTGAAGTGCATTGATAGTGCTATTATAATTTCCCTGATATTCAGCTAAAACATAGGGATAATTTAAAAGAAATTCAGGATCAAATAGGGTAGTTTTGGGCAGTTATGGGTTTAAAAATATAAAATAAAATAAAAAAATAGAGGAACTGAATATGAAAGTGGTTTTATCTGCCATTAAATTCTGCATTTCTAAGACTGGCTGCAAGAGAGCCATTTCTACTAAAGATGTGGTGAGGCACTCTGTTATTGCCCTAGGTACCGCTGCACAGACGTCAGCCCGTTTAATGAGGCACACACACACACAGATCTATAAAACCAGCATTATATTATATTTAAATATTCTTAAATAGGAAGATATTTAGGAGCACAAGCCTATGACTGGCACGATCAGACACATGAAATTAGGTGAACCTGTAATTTAGTGTACATTTGGTAAAGGCGCAGTAGAATTAGATCCTGCAGAACAGTATGTGGATTCAGTGTTCCAACTCTCCAATCCTCAGACCACAAATCCACCCAATATCAGTGTTTGTATAACTGACCAGCTGCTCCGTCCTCGTCACTGATTCCTACGTGTGGGTGAAGCGGCTCTAACACAGAGGCATGAGTCAGGATTGCAAAAATAAAATAAATGATGCCAAACAAGGAAGAAGTAACCTCTTAGCTGCCATCTCCTCTCCTGTGTGCAGAGGAAGAAGCCGAATAACGGTAACTACACAAAGACATTTGTAAAATGTCTACACAACAACAGTGCCAAGAAACATCTGCTAGGATTGCTGTGGGCTACAGGAGGGCTCTCTGCAGTTACATATGCTCTAGGTTACATAACTATCACCTGCTGTGATTGTCTTCCTTTAATAACTTATTCACACAGGAAACAACACAATATTCCTCTGATAACGTACATTGCTAAGCATCACCATATAAGCAAAGAGGCATGTCGCCAATGCACAAGTAATATTAACGCTTGTGTTTTTCTGTATACATATATCTACTATTAATAGAGCTTGCATTTTCCAATAAAGGATTGTGAATAACTGCACATCTTGCCTAGCTCTTACATTATCCAATCAGACCGGTCCCTAAATGAAACATTAGTTTGCCCATACAAAGAATAAACCAATCAAGTAGATGTGCACTTATAACCTGCTGCACTGTGCAATATCTAGCTAAACCTGAATGCCATGATTGGCTCTCCAGGTGCTCTGAAACTACAACTCCCAGCATGCTTTGTCATGCATCAGCAATGCCTATGCAGTTAAAGCATGCTGGGACTCATAGTTACACAACATCCGGAGACCCCCCCAGGTTGGCCAAGTCTGATCTAAACTACCTTGAACAAAATCGCATATCATCTTACAAGAAGGCAGAGGACGGGAAGGTTGTTAGCAGTATAAGAAGGGAAGGAGACCTTCAGTAGACTACAATATCTTGGATGCTTTGCAGAGAAGGAAGATTACTTGCATCACGTGGTATTAATGTAGTGATGGCAGATCTGCATTATTATTTATGAACAGGCTTTTATATAGTGCCATCAGATTATGAAGCACTTTACAATTTAACAATCACTATAACATGACTGGGTGGGTAAGAGGGCCCTGCCCACAAACTTACATTAACATAGGGGATTGATGCAAAAGGACAAGTGCTATATATCACAAACTGGAGCAGCCAGATTGCTCCGTATGATCCAGTCACACAGCAGTGTTAGAAGCAGAACCGAGGGTAATTTTAGTATGGAAAGAAAAAGTATTTATGTTTGTGTTAAAAATGTAACAGAAAGGAAAACTGGATAGAAAAGTAGTTCTAAAACAGGGCTCACAAATGTTACACTATAGGTTGGGGAATTTGGTCTGAAAAGGTGAGTTTAAAGGGAATCCATGAAAGTTTGGAGAGTATAGGACAGTCTTAACGGGCGAGGAAGGTTATTCCAGAGAGTGGGTGCAGCCTGGGAGAAGTCCCATAACAGGGAATCAGAGCATTTGTTTTGTGTAGGAGGAGAACTTTATATCCTGTAAAAATCTGAGAGAACGAGCTGGAAAATATTGTAAAATATAGGATATGTATGTGGATGCAGTCTTATTGATGCTTTTGTATTTAATTTAGTAAAATACAGGCAACAAATGTAAAGACTAAGGGCCGTATTCACAGATCCGATTTTTAAAATACGCAATTATACGCACGCAAGTAGCAAGCCAACACCCACGACACGCCCCTCTCATGGCCGTGCAATCATACACTTATGCCTCCATAGAGCACCTCTAACTTTACGTGTGTACTTACGTGCGTATATGTAAGCCATACGTGCGATTCAATCTAACCGCGCCCTCAAAGACCCATTTAAATGTCTCCCCCCCCCCCACCCTTTCATGTCAATGCCTCCCATCACCCTCTTTCACGTAACTTTTCAGGTACATATTTTAACCCCGCCCCTCCTTACATATGTCCCCAAGTGCGATTCACAAGTCCGTGCGTATATTTAACGTAAATTACGTAAATAAAGTTACCACACATGCGCAGTTCATCCAATCCTACATCTGTGAGAATCCCCCTAGCTGCTGCATGTAATATAGACTGTGGGCGGGTAATGTGGGTGTCCATGTGGGAGATTTTGTGTGAGATAGTTGCATATTCTGGAAATGTTTTTAGAGGTATGTAACAAGATTGAGAAGCTGATTGCATGTAGGGAACAAAGGACAGTTCAAAGTCAAGGGTAACAGCAAGCTTTCTGAGTAGGAATTATTTTGGAGAAAGATCCAAGAGAATTAGAAGAGAGCATTGGCCTTAAGATTTAGCAGGGATTAAATCATTGATCACCCTGGTCAGTGCAGTTTCTGTGAAGTGTTGAGAATGAAAGCCTGACTAAAGAAGATCCACAAGAGGCGAGTGTAGGCAAGTCTCTCAAGAAGATTTAAGGTGCTTGGAGGCTGGTAATTAGGCCGATAATTTGAGGGAGAGTTGGGGTCAGAGTTTTGTTTTTCAGAATTAGAGTGATTGAGAGGGCATGCATAATAAAAGCCAGGGAGATACCAGCAGAGAATGGTAAGAATGGTTATAGCATAGAAGATAGACATCCACGGATTTGTGAGGGTGCAGGATTCAGGAGGACAGGTAGCAGAGAAGGAAGAGCAGGTAAAAGCAGATACTACTTTATCTGTGAGTTGGAATGAGGACATGGTGCAGAGTGTGGAATAAAGGTGTTAAGCGGTATGATAGTTGAGGAGGTGCCTAAAGTGCAATGCAAGGTCTTCACAGATGGAAGTTGATGGATTTGAACAGAAGAATTCAGTAGGGAATAAAAATATATGAAAAGGGCATTTGGGGTTTGAATCCTGAGTAGAAATAAGAGACTGAAATGAAGACTGTTTGACACTGTCCAGAGCATTCCAATAAGAGTGATATGTGTTGGTGTAATGAGGAGAACGAGATGTGCACCATTGACCTTCTGCCTTGCGGGAGAGGTTTTTTTTATTTTAAGGTTTCGAATGTTGTTAGTGTGCCACAGTCGATATTAAAGTGAGATGTAGGTTACATAGTGCACGGGAAAACACAGCACAGAGCTGGATGACTCAGGTCAGTAAGCTGCATGGCCTTCTCCTGGAAAGAGCCATCTTGAGTGTAACAGTAAACACAGGTGACTGTACCAATAAAGTACAACTTATTATAGTGTTGAGCGAGTGCTGCTAATGTTGGGAATAATGTACTTGATGATGATCTGCATGCACCTAACAATACAAATATACATATATGAAGGCTAAACACTGATATATCAGAGTGGAAAATTCAATTACAGATTACTTTAGTCCTCACACACTGGCTTCCATATCTCTGATAAAGATAACCAAAACTGGGAGAGATGCTTAATATATGCAGTGATTTTACAATAATAGGCACAATCACATGACCTAATGTTAGGATAAGTAAACAGGCCATTCTCACAGATGGCCAAGTTGGGCAAATAGGATTGTTCATATACCAAGCAGAGTGACAGGATTACAAAAGGGAGGATAGTGGGTTAACTTAAAGGGCTGCATTCTACGCAAATGACTGCAGACATCTTTACGGAGCAGTAACAAGCCTCAGATTTTTCCAAAGATAGTTCCCTGACTACTCCTTTCTTTCAATATTTTTTTATTTTTATTAAACAGGTGCGATCCTGCTCGGCAGCGGGTAAATACGTCTACATTGAACTCATTCATCTTGAAATATTTAATTGAGCCAACTCCATATTCTGCAGCATTTTCGTTAAGACAGATGTTCGTGTCTTTCATTAGAAACAACCAATACAAGGAGAGCGATGCAGATGGCCAACACATTACAGATCTCTGAGCCGGTAGCTTCAAGCCCTACAACGGAATCTTATAAAGAAAACCTAGAAGAACAGAGACGTTAAACTCTACATCCGCTTCCACCTGACAGAATTCATTACATTATTCACACAGAACAGATACAAAAAAAAATATCAAACTTTAAAAAGTACAACGCCGGAGGAAAAACAAAACAAAGATGTCGTTGCCCATGGATACAAGAAAAAGACTGTCCTTAAATAAGCAGCCGATTTAAAAATATTACTTTTTTTTATATTGCCAATGGAAACTAATAATGCATGCACATATCTAATGGTTTTTACACACAAAAAAACAGCCCCCCTGGGGAAATCCCAATCTCATCTTCTCCAGTCTGCACTATCCCATCATTCTCTATGGGGTCGAGGGTAACGAAAGTCAACAAGTGAAGAGCTTGGTTCAGGCCTAGAGAAGCTTCAGCACTCTAAAAACTACAACTCCCAACATGCTCCAACAACATAGGCATGGCTAATACCTGGCAATGCATAATGGGGCTTGTAGTTTCATGACATCAGGAGCGTTGCAGGTTTTCTATGCATGGCTTAGCCTTCAACAGTTGATCTCCAGTAGGATCACCACCTCAGGCTCCTGATCTAAACGTGAAGTATAGAACTTACCAGAGCCAGCAGCAGGCTTATGAAAATATTGACGTCCCAACAAGTTATGGAATTCTGATGTAATTTAAACAGAACCCTCCCTTTTTCTTTGTTACTCACACTCCTGACAAGGGCTCAAACCATTTCTGTCTATACTGGCGTCGAATGCCTTCATCGCCATACACTGGAGGTGGAGTCAGTACTGCAGAACTAGTGACATCACTGAGACACAAAGTCTGATGTGGATTAGGGAGAAAAGCAGGAAAAAAATTATTCAGAATTCTGTGCTGGTAGCCTTACCTTCAATCTTTAAAGCCTCCTTTGCATGACCAATAGCCTCCCAAGGGGATGGTATGTCGAGGAAAACAGCATCGGCAACGTGTGACACTCCGAACCCATTCTTACATACGTCCTGGTTCTTTACAGTGACCAAATGGCCCACTTTATGCTGACCGAATTCTTCTATCGCTTTCTCAGCTCTCTGCTGATGGAACTCCACAGTGTAAAGATGACCTGTAGGGGCCACCGTCCGTATGATGGCATGGGAGAGAGAGCCGCTCCCTGTACCTAGACAGAACAAATAAAAATTTATAATAAATCACTGAGGAACATTAGAATGCCATCAATTTCCTTGAATCTTGTCACATGTTCAGCTTGAATAGTGTACTATGAATAATATTACAACCACAGTGACATGACATAGTATGTTCCAATGAATGTGAACAGGATTCCTGCCCAACGTTTTGTCCCTCTGCCTTCACATGACACACTGACAACACTGAGTATGAGTGAGGTGGTCCACCATTATAGACAGCCCTCCTGAGAGATTTTGAAAAGGAGACAGTGAATTGATTTTGAACAGCCAAGAAAACCACAAATGCTTAAAAAAAAACCCCAAAAAACAGTTCACATTTAAAGAATTAAAAAACAGAAAACAAAACAAACATGACAGTTAAAATTTCTTAAGAGTTCTATGGGGATGGGGGGTATCTAACAGCAAATATCCCCTTGCCTATGGATACAGACAGAGTGAATACATTTTTGCTTTAATTCATATAACAGTGAAGATTAAAAATCCAGTGAAGATTAAAAATCCACAGAAAAGGTTTTCTTGTTACCTCAGGAAACATGATTTGCATCTAAATAATGTGCAGTAACTGAGCATACACCATAATATAATCAAACATCAAAGCAAGATGAACTGATAATTAAATATGTATTTATTTTTCTTCAGAGGCGAGGGCAAGGCTGTCAAAACCATGCAGGGAGACCACGTTGTTAATCTCTCCCGCATTCATCTTGCAGGAGGGATAATTTATATATTCATAATAGTTTAGTCACGGGCACGCTGGCCTGAATATTCTGTTTGCCTTGGCACACCTCAGATACAAATAAATCAATTCATCGGTGTCTGAATTCATGGAAATAAACAATATGGCTGTTTGCAGACAACAGAACGGCCGTTTTTGCGTGTTTGTGGCGAGAAAGGTCTCTGGGCTCTGCACATACACACAGTCATGTCAGATGCCCTTTGTCTCTTGTTTCAAGAACAATGTCCCCAGTGACACAGGGAAACTATGTTAACGTCGACTGCTGAATGCCAAGCAAAGTGCTGTTTAATGTGACTCCAGAGAGTACATACTGCCGGACCATGCATCATATTGCAGCCTTTTATAAGAAGAATGCATTTGCTTTTAGAGAAATTGTTTTGTTTTGTTTTTTAAACTATATTTAATATTTATTTTGACAAATCATAGATTCTCAAACTAGGGGGCTGGTCCAGAGTTTGATTGTAAGGGAAAATGGGAGCGAGTGTACAGCTCAGCTAAACCATTTTGCAATGTGAGGGGTGCCAATTAATTGTAAGTCTTTTGCATGCAGGTAATATACTTTACTTTTACACAGAGAACGCACATACTGCATAGCTTTATGTTTAATCTATAAAACAGAGTTGAGGAGTTTGATTGTAAGGGAAAATGGGAGCGAGTGTACAGCTCAGCTAAACCATTTTGCAATGTGAGGGGTGCCAATTAATTGTAACTCTTTTGCATGCAGGTAAAATACTTTACTTTTACACAGAGAACTCACATACTGCATAGCTTTAGGTTTAATCTATAAAACAGAGTTGAGCTGAGAAACTTCACCTCTCAAATCTAATTCTGCGTTCACAATGTAAATTTGCCTCCCCTTGCATTTCAACATGGTATCGCTCAGGTCTACACCTGCACCTAAAAAAAAAGTGTAAAAGCAGCTCTGAATCAGCCCCAATAGCAGTAGTCAGAATTCATATCAGCAAATTAGTTACTGTATTCTATGGCCTGCTCTGACATACTGTAAGTCTATTACATACCCTCCAACAGGACCCATTCCATTAGGTACAAAAAACTCTGACCTGAGCTTCCAACTGTCAGTTGCTACGGTAACCACCTTTATTGAAGAGGCAAATCTTTCTGATCAATTATCAGGAGCAGAGTATATTGTACCTAATGGAATGGGTCACGTTGGAGGGTCTGCTATTAGGTGCTTTGGGCCATATTCATACTTAAGAAGCTCCTGCTTCCTAAGTACAGTCTTTTACGAAATGACCTACTACACATGGTAATTAACGCAATCTATGTACTATTTAGGTACGTAGATTGACTACGTGCACATGAACTTTCCAAAGTAGAAAGAGGCGTGCCACAGCAGTCTCTGGGAGGATTTAAGAAGAGTGGGAGGAGAGAGGTATGGCAAGGAGCCAGGGTGGTCGGGGTAGGGGAAAAATCATTCGTATTCTCCTTCTTAAGAAGGAAAATACTAACAGGAAGGGTATGGGGGTCTAAAACATAACAAGGGAACAAAAAGACCCTCTTGATATCCTCCACAAAATCCCAGCTCTCACGTTGCACAGGGTGTTTACACAGAGCTCAGAGACATGTCAAAACCTCTCTGCTAACTACATTTTGTGCTATGCAACTGTGGTTACCATCAGAGTCAATAGTTTTCAGCCCGATTTTCTGGTTTAAGAAGCACATAATTAATGGAAACGTCAATGTAATAAATAGAACTTCATGCAGAAGGCAGAGAAGTGCCCGTTAGTCCTGTATTCAAAGAACTGTGTCATGTGAACATTTCCGCTCCCAGTTATCCAAATGGAATTTGCTGCATTTTATCAACGCGACTTAAAAGAGCTGCACTTTACCCCAAATGAAGCAAAAATCTGGGACACCGCTGTCTCAATCTCAACATACAGCAATGTGTTTCTGAAAGACTTTAAGGGTCAGATTTACTAAGCTGCAGGACAGGAAAAGTGGAGATGTTGCCCATAGCAACCAATCAGATGCTAGATAACATTCTCTAGTATGTAAGAGGAAAGCGGCAGCTGGAATCTGGTTGCTATGGGCAACATCTCCACTTTTCTTTTCCCCGAAACTTAGTAAATCTAGCACCAAGTGGTTTCTTTTTTTCATTTCACCAAATCACCAACTACAAGTTTGGCCATGTTTCAATGAAATAGGAGACAAAATACAGTTTTTTTAAAATGTTGTTTCAATATTTGATATTTACCCTAGCTAGGTATTAATGTAATACCCAGCATGGGGGTGGGACTTTAGGGTGTGATTTTTGCCAATCATGCCTGAAGCCCTGCCCCCTGCCTAATCAAAGCTGTTATTCATAGAGTTACTAAGGATGGGGCGTGGCTAGATGTCATCAAGTCTTGCCCATCCTTAGTAACAGACAATGCTTGAAGCAGTGATTTGCATTAAACCACTTGCCTCCAGCCTAGATCATGGAGGTTTGGTGGCTCTCCTAAGATTCCGGCAGCAATGCACAAAGTTCGTGAGTCTCCCAGAAGTTCTGGGAGTTGGCAACTATGATGTAATGATCTATATATGGCATACTGAGGGCCTTATAGAACACTGTCAGACATGAAAGCCACTGTGTCCACAAGCAATATAGGGGAGAAGTTTTAGTGACAATCCTAGAGGTCTACCATAACCT
Source organism: Limnodynastes dumerilii (assembly GCA_011038615.1). Taxonomy (NCBI): domain Eukaryota; kingdom Metazoa; phylum Chordata; class Amphibia; order Anura; family Limnodynastidae; genus Limnodynastes; species Limnodynastes dumerilii. The sequence continues at coordinate 208,356 of WWET01000122.1, read as the reverse complement.
TTCTGCTCAATGGACACGAGCGAGTCTGACAGCTCTATTATAAATCGTTCTATGGAATGAGCCCATTTCACAAGTGAAAGACTTACTAAAAATAAAGGTAAAGGGATATATACTATATTTTGCCCTGAAGGGAACAAATTATCATGTGAGATGACATCACTGAATTTCATATATATGTTGTAATCATATTGATAAGTCACTGTGAAAAAATATAAGACAAATTCTGGCATGTAAATTTTTTAGTTTATGCTGCTAGGAAGACACTAGATTACCAAGGCAACCACAGTACCATGACACATAAGGCAGACCCTCCAACATGACCCATTCCATTAGGTACAACACTCTGCACCTGAGCTTCCAACTGTCACTAACCCGGTGAAATGACTTAGCTGCAATTTCAAAAAATCTCTCTTCAATACAGGTGGTTACCATAGTAACTGACAGTTGGAAATTGAGAAGCAGAGTATTTTCTTCCTAATGGAATGGGTCATGTTGGAGGGTATGATAAGGTACAAGCAGAGTACGGGCTTAGTAATGCCCTTCAGAGGGCTGCCTTTAATTTGGCATACTCTATCTTTATTAAGGCCACAAAGCAAGGATGCCAGGCAACCCTTTCTGCTACCCTTAGGAGATTTTAAAAAGGATAATAATTTGTAGTGGCTAAAATGCATTAACAATATAAACACCAAAAAAACCCTCACTATTCCTGCTTAATAGATGTAGCAGTCTATGGAATTTTCCATGCTAAGAAGGGTGTGACATTGTAATTACATACAAGGACTTTCCAAATCTTCTGAGATATGACTTTATATCAAATGTAATCATCAGAGCTCCATTTACCAGCTTATCCCGCAGCCAATGGGTTAAGAGACGTGCTGGCCGCCTGTTCCTCCAAATACAACGTCCCCTGGCTGCTGCGGAGATACCATCTGTGACCTCCAGTACAGCGCAGATCACATGTCCTGACTAAGCTCTGTGAACATCGGCTTACAAAGAGGCTTGTAAGTGCCAGGCCATTATCAAAATCAAATATGCAAAGGTGCATTACGGCACCGGCTCAAGGGAGGTATTCATACAAATCAAACATACTTCATACTTGCAATTGGTGGACATGGATGGCCCTATGTATATGTACACATAAAAATCCTTAAATAACCTACTTCTTTTATTATTATTACTACTAAGTGTTTTTGTTAAATAAAAAGGATCTTGTTTTTTGCACAATTATATTGCGCCAGACCTAGTCAGTGAATAAGAGGATGCAAAGTAAAAACATACACAAATAATTTAGGCCGTTCAATACATGCGGGTGTGGGACTCCAGTACGAACGGCCAATTTTCGAATCAGCTGTTTCCTCCCAGCCAGTTGCGAACTGGTTGGGATTTCGATTGCATATGCCTCAATGAGACATAGCAATCGATCCACGAAGCACCGAAAGCTCCGTGGTGCGAAAAGTTGTAAAAAAAATAAATAGTCCCCCACTCCTTTTCCTAATTCTTACCCTAACCTTCCCCTCTCACTAACCTAACCCTCCCCTCTCACTATCCTAACCCTCCCTTCCTGGCAGCCTGACCCTAACCCTCCCTTAATTGCAGCCTGACCCTAACCTTCCCTCCCCTGCAGCCTGACCCTAACCCTCCCTTCCCTGCAGCCTGGCCCTAACCTTCCCTACCCTGCATAGATAGTTTACACATCAGCGATAGCAGTGGCGGAGGGATATCGGTAAATGCGAAAGTGAATGTGTGAAGTATGCCGAACGGCATACTCGCCCATTCATTAAAAAAAATCTCTGCTTTATTCGAAATAGGGACATCCGAAAAAGAACTTCTTAGCGGGGATTGACAACGAATAAATGCTATACCTATTATTGCATTCATACTCCTGTCTACACAGGTCAGTGGTGGAACTACTATCAGGCAGTACAGTGACTGGACCACAGCTTCTACAATGTGGTGGATCGGTGATGCAGGGAGCTCAAGGTGTCTCTCTCCCTGCATCTTCCAATTGTTGCATTGGAAGCTGCAGGGAGAGGAACTCCTGAGATCTCTGTATCCATTTGATGATGGGCGTAGGGGTAACTGGGAGATCTGACGTTGAATTTCCAGACAACCTGTGCGGCCACAAGGAGCAGCTTGCAAGCAAGAAGACAATGAAGGCAAGTGTTGTGTGTGCATTTCATTGTGAGGGCCCGGGGTCACGATGGGGTGGTTTGGAGGCAACCATTTATCTTGCTTTCTATGAAGTTACGCCATTGTTCCAGGTATAAGCACGGTTGAGATTTGTTATACAGACGCCCACATTACCTTAGTGATGAAATCAGGCGTTGGGGGTTTTCTTTTTACATTAATCTCAGTGGCAGGTTTACATTAATCTCAGTGGCAGGTTATCAGAAGAAAGGGCCTATTCACCATTTGCGTTGTTTATTTATCTTCATGTTCAGGATACATTAATCCGTACTACCATACAACTACATTCACACAGTATGGGACGTGATGAAGACAGCTGGGTTAAGAGTTATGTATGCAGTGAGGACCCTCCCCCTTCCCAGATATCACATGACTTCCTAAGAGCCAATAGCCTGTGTCTGTGTAGCAAACTCATGATGTCTTCCAGACAGTTTTGTTTGACAACTAAAGATACTTTGCAAAAGAGCTAATGATTTGTAGAATAACTAAAATACATACATTAAAAGGCAAACACAAACTTGGACACTTTCTCTCCATACTAAAATTTCTCAGTCCTGGTAGTAACACAGCTGTGTGACTGGATCATACAGCGCACTGAACACTTTTACTATACAACCTGGCTGCTCCATTGTCTGATGGACAATGCTTTTGCTCTTATGGATCAAGCCTTAGTGTTCTATAGAGCAGTGCTCCTCAACCAGTGTGCCACAGGAAGTTGCCAAGTGTGCCACGGTGCAATGCCTCCAACCGGGAAAAAAGCACTGGAAGACCTTGCCTTAAGGAAATAAGTGGATACTGGGGAGGCTGCAGACACATGAATGGGGACTACTGGGGAGGCTGCAGACACATGAATGGGGGCTACTGGGGAGGCTGCAGACACATGATGGGGGCTAACAGTTAAATTAGTTATAAGAAAAAAAGTTATTAGCCGCGATTTTTTAAGTTATCGAATAAAAAATAACAATTAAATGTAATATCTGTGCACGTACTTTGTAATTCATGCTTTTTTGGTATATTTTGCTTTTGATGTGCCGCGGAATTCTGAGAAGGGCTTAGGTGTGCCGAGGGTGAGAAAAGGTTGAGGAGCACTGCTATAGAGTATAAGCTTGTGGTCAGGGCCCTCTTACCTACCTAGTCTGTTTGTTACCACCCAGTCATGTTATTATGATTGTTAAAATTGTAAAGCGCTATGTAATATGATGGCGCTACATAAAAACCTATTAATAAATAAATTAACCTGAGGGACATTTATCGCTCACCTCTAAAAAGAGAAAAAATAACAGGAGGACAGCTTCAATATTGCCATTGTCACAGAAGAAAACCCGGCTACACAGAAAAACAGCAGCAACACAACAACATAGGCCAATACTTTACTCCAAGTACCTGTAATAAAAGTCCATTACCTGATTCACAGACCACAGATCCCGGCTTTAACTCCAGCATCATAGTAATCATGGAAATGTCCGTGCAATAGAGAATTTGTGTGCGATGAGGAAGGTTCAAGGTCCATAACTCTGGGGTCGGATACAGAATGTACACCCAGCCTCCTTTACTGCAGGTCACCTTGGAACCGTACTTCCGCCCTATTAAGTCAGTGGAGTGTCTGAGTACGCCATACTTAGTCTGGGTCTGGCCTCCATGTTGGATGGTCACTGGGAACATGGTGTCATGGCTCAGAAAGATAATAGCTGTGTCCCCATCTTGAATGAGCTCTCGGTATTCCACAAAGCTCATGCTGTCGATCAGCTCAGGCAACCTTGAAACAAAACATCATTTTAGGAGGAGTTTATAAAGTAGACCCTTATATCGTAATCCTTGCATAACATCTGGAGGGGGCGTGCACACTTATGTACTTTGCGTGTGTAAGTGGGCTGACGTAATCAGGTCTGGATCTGGCCTTATGTGCTGTCTTTAAAGTATGTAGAGAGTGCACCAGTCATTTTCTTAAAGATGTGTGCCTAAAAATGTTGGGCTTCTTAGGTGTGAATCAGGGACAAGGTGTGATTTAAGCGCTTGTTTGATATATTCCATATATACAAGAACGGTGCACCCCCTTCGCACTTATGTAGCTTCCATGCCCTGAACTCTAACTTAACTTTTACACACACACAGCCGCCCCCGCCCCCATAATGGAATAGCTCATAACGGAGGATCGTGCTAAGTTCTGTGCATACACGCTGCACACATGGCGGGTAGCAGCGCCACGCAGTCAGGATGGGTTACTTTGCATAATTAGGAATCATTTGAGTTTCATTTCGATGTACGACCATGCGCAGGGTGTGCAGAACACATGCATTCTGAAAGTGTAAGTGGCCTGTCAAACGCAATTCTGGATCTGGTCCAAAGACTTCATCTCTACTGACTATATACAGAAATACAGCAGCAGTCCTTTTAATGGGGTCTCATGGATAAGACAGTTGTGCACATGCCTCCAGTATTGTGTGTCAGACAGGCATCAGCCTTTGACATTTTCTACTACTGTCACAAAGGTTTCTTTAGACACAATTACTTTACATGATATGTTACTGTCGCCTAAATTAATTCCACAAGAAGTTACCAACTGTTCTTAGTTTACAGGGACAAAGGTCAAGCCTTAAATAATTGTCTTAAAAATGTATATAACCAGAAATATCTTTCCTAACTATTGACCAACAACTATTCATATTTAAAAAAATTGACCAACTATATTATTTGTTATTTATATTAATGTCACTTGAAATTATTAACTCCTCCTACCTATTACTCTAGAGCAGGCATAGGCAAACTGCGGCTCTCCAGGTGTCGCGAAACTACAATTCCCATCAAACCTTGTCAGGTACCAGCTATGCTTTTGTACGTAAAGCATGCTGGGACTTGTAGTTCCACAACACCTGGAGCTCCGCAGGTTCCCTGTGAAAAAATGAGAAAGTCCTGCTCTGCTGTGTGGAGTCTGACTACAGCTGACCTTAATTGGTGGCAATTTTATGGGTACCAAACATCATTACTGGTATTCACTGACTTAACTGGGACAGGTAGCATGATCCTGATTTAGAGATGCATCTATGAATTACAAGATACAAATCTGACCACAATTGATTTACTAAAAAAAGTTTATGAACATATTCCATAAATATTATTTGATGGGAATTGTAGCACTGTAAAACAGTAATGGGCAACATAAGAACACTTTTGACTGGGAGTACCAGCAGACATTTTACAAACTGTATGGATTGTGAGAAGCTGACACAGCAGCATCCCTACAACCAATTAAAGAAAGATGTCCAGCTATACTCCAGTCACTTTGCCCTACACTTCATAACACCACTCTCTAAAAAATAAGACATAAAATGCTCGCTTGAAGTTGTAAATGACTGCAAACGCAGCAGATACAGATGTAAAGAATAAATTCGCTGTATATTTTCGCATAGGGATTTAAAACAGCTATCTACGTCTACAAAAACGTATCCAAAACAGGTCAGATGTCTATAGTTACCTGTAAACCTTTCAGAGTTTAGTTCAGAAACTATATTCACACCAGGTTCTAGTTGTCTGTAACACAGACGTCGCACCTGCGCCCGCTGTCATACACGTGGTTGCCGCTTCCGGGTCGCTCGGTGATGACGTTTCTCAGCTCTGTTCTGTCTATGCAGAGCTCTGTATCATGATCAGTGTAATGATTATAGAACAAATAAATAAATTCACGCAAACCTTACTTCAGATTGTGAAAATAGATGTTTTTTCAGCACAGAATATGAATTGTGCAATGAATGACATAAAGTCTATAATCATACTGATAACTATTATTTCAATATATAAATAGAACTGATAACTTGCTTTTCCGATAGGTGTACATGTTGCGACTGGATTTTTAATGCATTACATTAAACTTCTATAAACAAACACTTTGCACATGATATGGCTGAGACTCTGGTTATAAAGCATAACAATATGCCAAAATAATGCCACATGTCCCTGTGTTGTTGAATATAATTTAATATTGCTAATTATTACAAATTTGCCCTTAGGGCAATCACTACTTCTGGGTTTTACTACTGAACTCTTGTTGGAATCCAATTAAGAACAATAAAAAAAAATGCTAATGAAGAGCTACGTAATAATAGTTATTATTTTCTTAAAGTGTTTTTGCATGTAGAGGATATGTTTAACTTGTCATGCATGCAAGATACACTCGATGGGAGGGCATATGTATTTAAATTGTACAGTAAGGATTTGGCTAAACTCTAACACACACACACATTTATATTGTATTTTATGTACTATAATGTCCATCCCTACCCTGTATGTCTGTACTGTGTTTTGTTATACTTTGTGGCGCCTTATAAATGATCAATAATAATAATATAATCCATTATTCTGCACAGAAGGGTTTCTGTGTAAAATACTTGCGGTAGGGTGCAGTTCTCGTGACTGCCTTCCACACGGAGGATCAGGGTGTGTCATAATCTCCTCCATGCGGAATATAGGATACCAAAACCTGTACATTCCTAGCCGCAGGGCTGCAAACATATAGACTTTGGGCTGGATCCTTACCTACACACGCCTTACAGGCCTGCGAGGTCATTACGGCCATGGTCGTAGCGGGGAGTGCATGTCCCCTGCACTCCTCACTGAAGGTAGTAGCTACCTTAACTTTTACGACCAGGTCTGTAGTCTTACGGGGCTTCTCTTTTTCTCTTATTAACATGTCGATCTCCGCCTTCACAGTGGCAATACGACTGTCGTAAAAGGGAGGACAGACCCTTTTACGTAACAGCCGGTGTACGTAACAAACGCTGACCATTACGACGCTGTACGTAATTCCCCTGTCGGACAACCCAGGATCGGGCCCTTTGTACTTACATCTGGATCCAGTCCACCACCTCTCAACTCTTGGGTCCAGATTTACTAAGCTGCGGTAAAGTAACAGTGGAGATACTAGCTCTCACTTTCCTATTATATACTAGAAAACGTCAGCTAGAATCTGATTGGTTGCTAGGGGCAACATCTCCACTTTTCCTTTCCAGCAGCTTAGTAAATATCTGATAATACCCCCAGCACAGTTCAACATGGTTTTGCCTATGTACACATTCCTACCTATTTTTGCTGTTATTATGAAACTCTGGATTAACCCTTGCATCATACAAAAGAGCATAATATCATAGAGAGAGGGCCATCAGCACTACTATGTACTGTGTATTGTCCCAAATAGTGTCATTACATTGGAATTGTGTATTATGCTTCAAAACTAAAACTCTCCTTGAATAAAATCTTTTTTTTCTGGTTTACACTATTGTTCTTTTTGGGATCACTTATGGTGCAAACTATATTTGGCATTTTAAAATCTTTGGCATTACTCAAAGTGCACCTAAAAGCAACATGTTTTCATTGATTTGTACCAAGAAGCTGTGAGTTGCATCTACTTTGACCAGACCTCTGGCTGCTCAAAACTGTGCAAAGTTGTGTCTTGCAGAGTGGAAATACACGTGTGCACTTCTGCAAAGCAAATAACACCATTAAAATACATGTAATTATGTGTTTGAATGTTGCTAGTACTGATATTCTTGACATACTAATTAAAACTATTCTGGCAAATTATATTGCAAGCCACATAACATCATGATTGAAAGATACACAATTGCTACTGAATGCCAACGTCAAGTGACTTGTTTGTGTGTTCTTCTGAATGCAATTTTTACAACCTTATAATGAATTTGTTTCTTAGCGCTTGTGCATCAGTTATTTTTATAAGCACATGATGTAAATTTTAGTCTTCAATAGAAAATCATTTAGGAGCTGATTCAGAGTTACGCGAGACGGAATCGCGCAGTCTAATTTAAATGCGGCCTATTCAAGGTTGCGCATTTTAGCATAAAAATGCAAGCGTGAATCACACGCATCTGTAATACGGCTATGCATTCTCAGAAGCGCCTCCATGCTTCTAATTGATCAAATGAGTGGAATGTGCGCACACAAGTCGTAAGGACACATTGCCATCCACCTACATTTAATTCAATGCAAGGTGGACGCGGAAACGCACAAAGGAGTTTTTGTTGTTTTTTGTTTTTTAAATGTAAAACAAATACTTTTCCAAAAAATGTATGAAATTGTAAAAAAAAAACCCATTAATATTCAAATTGTAAACTATGTAATAGTTGTATATGGTATGTAAAATATTTGAGACACTAACTAATGTGTAATATTATGTTTTTATTTAGTCTCTAACAACATACAAAAGAAAACTGACATTTTTTATGATTATGAAAAATTACATTATTAAAATAAATATAAAAATTATTATAAAAAGGGAGTGCGAATGAAACAAACTAAAGTAAACCTAAGCTATGCCTCACGGTTACAAATTTTCCTGCAGATATCCGCAACTTTGTATGTTTGTATCTATATAAAATAAACTTGACAAAAAACAAAAGCAATATAAAGCTGGCGCTTGGGATAAAATAGCCCCTATAGATCAAAAACTAACAAATAATATATATATCAAATATTTTGAAATATATATAAAATAGAAAAGCTAGTGTGTCTGCAGCCAGGACTGGAGTCCTGCAAAACTCCTGACAATTGGATACAAAAAAAAAAAGAAAAAATCCGGTGCAGTCAAAACACTAGAATGGTATCTAAACTATAAAAATACTGGATAAAGTGGTAAAATAAATAACAATATTTATTGAATAATACACATTGATGGGCCCATATATAAAAACGATATTAATTAATCAATAAACAGTGTAACTGAATTAAGCTAGATTTGAAACAGAGGATGACGTCAATCCTCTAAAATCCAGCTAGTGATAGTAGGTACTAATAACTGATACGTGTCTCCATATAAATCAATTAACTACTCTAACACTGCACAATAGCAGAGAATTCTCTCCAAGATCCAGATAAGATTTTGTTAGGTAATACAAGGCACCATATGTATCCGCAACTTACTCAGTTTATATGGAAAGGTAGTGTATACTTTTTCATAAATAAGTATGGCACATTACTTGATAATTACTCAGTTAGAAATGATCCAAATGTCAAAGACTTGGTAAAAACAGATAGTCGGCAACCCCGTGGTGTGGAGTCCTGACTGGTACCTGTTATCCGATGTCCAGAGTGCTCCGATCACACAAGGAGCATGGATGGTTTGATATATCTGCCAAGTATCCCGTATTCACTGGTGGAGAGTCTGATTAGGTTGGAGAGAGGAGGGGGCGTCCAAATCTATGGAACGCACCGCAGCGATATACGGCGTGTGCACCCGCCGTGATTGGTGATCAGCTGATCGGGAGACAAATGCTGACTTGTCGATGACAGCAACAGAACAGTCTTTATGAAATATCAATGAATAGATAACAATGGAAGCCCAGCAAAAAGCTGACGCGTTTCTTCCGGAACAGAGATTTCTTCAGATTTCTTCATATGCCTCTGAAGAAATCTCAGTTCAAGAAGAAACGCGTCAGTTTAGTAAATCTGACCCATACTTCACTCTTACAAAAAGTTATGTAGTTTAGTTGTTCCCTTCCAGTTTAACCAGTTTTTATTGTAGATATTGTTTCTATTGTTATTAGTGTGGAAGAATACAATGAGAAGTAACTGTTTCCTCTAAAGCACAAAACTACAAACAGTTACACAGTATCCAGGCATTATCCAGAGTCACACAATATCCAGACTCATTCTGTCACATTTGTGACATGTTCAACAAAGAGTTGCCATGCAAAGAAAAGACATAAACGGTGTTCAATTGTGTCTGCTGACGAGGCATTGGAACAAAATCACCAATTCCCATTCGTTAAAAAAAGTCTATGGTTGGGTGACAATATTGAATAAAGCCTTAATGTTAATATTTGCTGTAAGGTGGGAAGGTGTAACACCACGTAGTAATATATTTCTAAAACACAAGACAGACTGCACTGAAGCCAAACTATGTACAGTAAGGAGAGGGATCACCCTATTCAATGCCTGTGAGGCAGCATATACCATTCAAATAATGGGGGGAAATATTCATTTATTTAGAAGGTGATGGTTGGGACAGTTAGCTTGGAGCTTAAATAACTTAAAAGGTTTGTAGTGCATGTTAATTTAATTGGAAGGTACTTTATTTAGTGCTTGGGAGGTTAGAAGGCTAATAATTGATAGTGCATTTAATGTGTATACTAATTATTTAATGCTAGTGAGAAATCTATTTTTAACATAATATCAATGTAGTTTTATGGGAAAGTAGGTATATTAAATGTAAATTCTATTAGTTTAATGTTGGTGCTGGTTATGCCTCTGTATTATAAGTGGATGCTGTAAATCCATGTGAGTTTGCAGAAATGTGGTCACTCATTGCTGGAATTTCCATATTTCTAAGCAGCTTTTTTTCAAAGCAGGAATAAAACTTTCCGAGATATGCAAACAACTGAGCCGAAAACAGACCAGCAGCATGGCCGTCTGACACATTCACTGCAGCAGAAGGAAAGAAGTGGAGTCCTGTGAACTGCTGGGGCAGTAGTTCCTCTTTCCTTCCATGAAATCTAGTGGATGGCCATGGGTCATCTGCGGTTACATACACACATAGGGAGACACACATAGGGAGAGGAATTAGTAGCAGAAAGAGAGAAGTAGTGATGCCCCTTTATAAATCATTGGTACGCCCTCACCTAGAATACTGTGTTCAGTTCTGAAGGCCATATCTCCAGAAAGACATAAATACATTAGAGACTGTGCAAAGAAGAGCAACTAAAATGGTCCATGGCCTTTGTAACAAATCATACCAAGAAAGGCTAGAGGAACTAAACATGTATAGCTTGGAGCAGAGAAGGGAGAGGGGGGACATGATAGCAGCTTTCAAATACATCAAGGCTTGTGACCAGCTAGAGGAGGGTACCATTATTCAAAAGAAAAGGTGTAATAGAACACAAGGGCATGGATACAAACTGGAGGGTGGTAGATTCAAAGGAAATGTGCGGAAAAATGACTTCACTGAAAGGGTGATAGATAAATGGAATATTCTCCCATCTGAGGTGGTTGAGGCCAATACAGTAGAACAATTTAAACAGTATAGGTTTAAATAAACAGGATAAATATAAGGAGATCCTAAATCTCAAACTAAATTAAGGATAAATAGGGTCTAGGGTCAGTATAGTTTTAAATAAACAACTGGGCAAAATGGATGGGCCATGTGGCTCTTATCTGCCGTCACTATCTATGCTTCTATGGACTGTGTTCACGCGTAAGAATAATTTAGGTTCTCCCCTGACATATCCCTGTTTTTCAACTTCTTAACCGACTTACAAATGCCATATGGCTACCTTAAGAACGTTTTTCCCTAACCGCACCAAGATTTCCTCATTTAAATGGCTCCCTCCACCCAATCTTCATTCTTAAGTTTTTCCAGCACGGTCCTTCATTCTTATGTCATTATTAACCTTGAGGAAATAGGTTTGTAATGGTGATTCATATTCATTGCATATATTAAGTTACTATGCATGCGTAGTATATCCCTTCTTAAATATAAAAAGCTGAATTTTCTTACCTGTGAATCAGGTCCAATGTTTCTATGTTCCAAGGCTTCCTACTATTGTATTTCCATGTAGAGTCCTTCATGCCCCATGCTGACAGAGGGGTGGATCCAGAGGTGCACACAAATCAGCACGCCATACATGTGGGCAGAAATCCTGAGCGGACCGCAGGCGATCCAATAGCATAGGCAACAGTACCCCTGGGTGCCTATGTATATTCGGCATGTAGGGTGCAGGCACAATGTAGCAAAGCTTAATGCAGCTATGTGATCATATACATTTCGCAAGGCCAAGGTATTACACTATAAAGTATACTGGAAAAAGAGGTCATTAATAGTGTGAGTACTTAAATCGCAATGTAAATGCACTAATACCGTACAAAATAATGAATAAAAAAAAATAAAAAATAAGATTATTAACACTTATTTATATAGTCTAGAAAATAGATTATTCTGCACCGGCACAGGGATAAGGATGCCCTAACTTTATTAACAATAATATTTTAATGTATATGCTACGTTCAGTGGCGCTGCTGTGATTCAAATATATATGAGACACCAAAAAAGATAAAAGAGAATCACTGTTGCGCACTCTTAGGGGCTATCACAGTCCCTGATAGAAACAGCCCTACGATTTTATCCTATTATTTTCACCAGGACCAGGGAAGTTTTTTTCATTTAAAGCAGAGGGTACATTACATCAGATATTGTAGCAGTCAGGTACCATTTAGGTTGAAAATTAGGAGGTTGGAGCCCTTTGTTATTTAATCACTTTTCTATTCTTTATTCACCTTATTATCTTTCTTTTAATATTTCGCAAACTCTACTATATTTTAAATGTTTCAATACAAATTTAATGTTTTACTGTTTCTATCAGGGATTTTGATAGCCCTTAAGAGTGCGCAACAGTGATTCTCTTTTTTCTTTTTTGGTGTGTCACTTATTTATATAGTGCCACAAATTGTCCGCAGCAGCTTTACAGAGAACATTAGATATTCACATCAGTCACTGGTACATAATAAGCTCCCCAACATATACACACAGACAGAGGGTCTAGGGTTAATTTAGTCAGCAGCCAATTAACCTACCAGCATGTTTAAGGTGTGTGTGAAGAATCTGGAGCACTTGGGGGAAACCCACGCAGACAGGGGGAGTACATACAACCTCCACACAGATAAGGCCTAGCACGGGAATCAAACTCAAGTCCTCAGTGCTGTGAGGCACAATGTGTAAATACTATTTAACACCTACATAATACTCCAACAGTGATTTCATCATTTTATTACTGCGTTTAAATAAAAAAATTCTAAAACAAGGGCACAAAATAGGTCACTGAGTGTCAGCCCCCTGGACATGGACATTACTTGTAACCGATGCAAATGCTTCAGTTCTGGATCAGGTGCATGTGTTCCTACTGTATATTGACTACATGGCCTCCTCCTCTTCCTTCCCACAGCACGCCCTTCAGAATGCAAGAGGACGCGGCTCCAGTTGTGTTTTGGTCTGAATCCGGAGCAATAGCGTGCACTTTGTTTCTGAGCATGTGCAGTGCAAAATCATGCCGAGATACACTACATGAACTGACATAGGATTCCCTGATTGGTTGCAGTAAATATGCCAAATATGAACCTACATAATGTTAATATAAAAATAACCATTAATATTATAGCAGTCAATAATCTAATACATACTCTATAGAGTGTAAACTTGCGAGTAGGCCTCTTACCTACCCAGTCTGTCACCACCCAGTCTTGTTATAATGATTATTAAAATTGTAAAGTGCTACATAAAAACCTGTTAATAAATAAATATACTTACTACTCTTGAAGATAAAGTAAATAGC
>WWET01000122.1:176837-194811 GCA_011038615.1 Limnodynastes dumerilii | reverse complement strand
TGGTGATTTAATACGAAAGCAGAGTTGCCCAAAGCAACTATCTTTATTCTGGACAAAGATTATTGCAGATAAAGATAGCATTATTACCATGGGTGATGTTTAGCACTTTTTTTTTTCCTTTAATTTAGATGTGTTGGTAAATCATTCCTGTATTCTCCTTAAATGCTTATGCTCATTGAACATGTCTTTCACTAAACTTACGTGATGCAGTGGAAATCTCCAGTAAATGGAAAATAAACATGCTAGAAAATGTAAAGAAAAAAACAACTTTCCAAAAATCAACTCCTTGCCTACAACATGTACACCTCTGTAAATGTCATATGTAGAGGTATTGGGAACTTTTATTAAGGTCAATTTTAAACTGATAAATATAAAGATCTACCTTGTTTAAATGTTATTCTATGCATGTGGAATAGTGTGGGTCCCTGGTTAGAATGGCCCTATTTCGACAAATAATAAAGGCCGTTCAATAAATGCAGGTGTGGGACTCTGGTACGACTGGCCAATTTTTCGAATCAGCTGTTTCCTCCCAGCAAGTTTCGAACTGGCTGGGATTTCATTTGCATATACCTCGAGGAGGCATTGCAATCGATCCACGGAGCACCGAGCTTTCGGTGCTCCAAAAAGTAAGTAAAAATAGCCCCCCCACTCCTTCCCCTAATTCTAACCCTAACCCTCCCCTCTCACTACCCTAACCCTAACCCTCCTTTCCTGGCAGCCTGACCATAACCCTCCCTTCAAGCCTGACCCTACCCCACCATGTCCTGCAGCCTAAGCCCAATTGTCCCTTCCCTGCAGCCTGACCCTAACCCTTCCTCCCCTGCAGCCTGACAATAACCATCCCTACCCCGCACAGAGAGGTTACTCGCCTTTCCCTCGGTCCGGCGATAGCGGCGGAGTGGTATCGGCGGTGGCTGAATTTGCAAATGTGAATGGGTGAATTATGCCGATTTTCTGGAAAAAAAATTAGAAATTGGTAACTATTCAAAATAGGGACATCGAAAGAACATGTCCCTATTTCGGAAATTGGACACTCTAACCGGGGACTGCAACTGATGTGGAATATGTTACTACTTTTTGATTGCCTTGTTTGGCCTAGTTACAGTTTCTATAGTTTCTTGTGGAGCATTATTATCAGTGTGTTTTGTGCATTTGTCATTCCTGGAATTCCTGGTTTTCAGTGGCCAGTAACAATGTAAATTATATATATACCGTAATGCCATGAATCTTCACTAAGCTCAGGGGAGTTATAGAATGTGGGAAGCATTCAATGCTGTCTCTATAAAACAGCACAAGCAACAAACCAAAAAGTATGGAGTAGTATGACTAAGAAAGTGGTTGGCCAACATCTCATTTGTCATGTTGCACCAGTTGAGTAAAGGGGTCACTGCTCAGCTTAGCCAACCAATCGGCAAGGCTATATTCTACCACATCCACAAATTAGTTGAGAGCCTGGACCAGGAATAAAAGACAAGTCTAGGGCAATTCAGGTCCTGGGTTCAGTTACAGGGCTTCCATGTTGTGGAAATCCAAATGTGAACACATGATGCAGCTGAGCTGACGCGACAATAAGAATTGGAAGAAGAGGGGGAAAAAAAGAACAGAAAACAAAGGTCAGGCAAGTTAAGGAAAGAAACAGTAATAATGATGTGTAACTGCTCACAGATATATCATGGCAGCCATGCTCCTGCCAGTAACTACATAAGATGATACTTCATAATAATAGCTGTAGGATCATTGGTTAATAGATAACCACAGCCACCCACCAACATGACTGGCTTTACAGCTACAAATACAACTTAACCCATCACCACCAGCTCAGGTGTTTATAAACTACTACTCCCATCAGGTAGCATTCACTATGAGCTGCATAATCTCCCTACTCCCAGTAGGCTACATATAGTGCCACAAGAGATAAAGGTAGTATATTTTTCGACAGCACCCTCTGTTGCTCAGTTTGAAAGGGGTGAGCCTATATACAAACAGACCTTTAGCACATCATTTATTTCAAATTAGAAACTAGTTGACAAGCTATTTATTGTTTCTTAATTTAGAAATGAAATGACAAAACTAGATTTGTTATAATAGCATAAGGACTTTAAAGCTAACAAACAATGTTTAAGGTCATAGTCATAATAAGCAATAACCCGATTATAATGTATAGTATTGTTGTGCTCCTGTTGTGCAAAGTAGGTGCAAGTGTACAGCATGGGTAAACCATTTTGCATAGTAAGGGGTACTGATTAATTAGAATTATTTTGTATGCAGGAAAATACTGTAATTTTGCAATTAGAACTCAAATACTGCATAGCTTAATGTTCAATATATAAATTAGATTTGAGCCTCTCAACTATAATTCTGTTTTCACAGTTAAAATTTTCCCATCGCAACATACTTTTGCTCGGGTCTAAACTTGCACCAGTTTTGCTGGTGTAAATGATGTAGCTCTGTCAGTCCCAACGTCTCATCACATGTATACATATGTGAGTAAAATGCAATGAAGGCGCCCCATAAATGCTGCACCTGTGAAAACGGCGCGGAAATACGTCCAAGCTGTCAGTCACCTGCGAGACACACAGCCAGGCGCAAATACAAGCGCATTGAGTAGAGGTCGAGCAGTTCCTTCCCTCTGCCAGGCGGCCAATCCAATGAATGGAATATAAATAACAGCCAATGACAAGGCAGACTGGAAACGGTATATAAGGGGGATTGGAGCAGCATCTCACACACATCCCTTTAGGTCTGGGGAATTGGTGGTCCTGAAGTCAGTCAGGGTCTTTAATAATTTGCCTCCAGTAACATATTAATATCAGGTAAGTAACAATTCAGTTACTTGCTGCACGTATTTTGGAGCATATAGGAGAAGCAAGCTGTGGCTTTAGTTCTCTTTTGCATGAGCAGCAAATATTTAGCAAATGATCGCTCCTGCGTTACGCTTATAAAGCATTGCAAAGCATTAATGCTAAATGCTGTTTCTCAGAAGCTGCTCAATGGGGCTTGTTATGCAGAAGGGTTATTAGTATTTGGATTGTACGCCGTTGGAGTCCGATGCGGGTGTTAAATCGCGTTGGGTGTCCTAGGCGTAATTGCGCTTTAAAAANTAAAAAAAAAAAAAAAAAAAAAAGGGAGGGGGGGGAGTAGAGAGCGCTTCGATGATGAGAAGTTATCTGGGGCTCCCTGATGAGGAAGCTGTGATGCCTCATGTCCTTGAGATGTGCCCCTTTCCAGACTGGGGCGTTGCAACAACGTGTGCATCACATTTCCTGGATGTTCTGAGGATTTTTCCAAAAGCAATTCACTTATTTCTCCATAAAAATGCGCAAGATCGTTCTAATACACAGGCTTCTGTGCCACTGATGCTGTGCTATTAACTTGGGAGGGATTCTTGTGCAAAGAAAATGACTACATGAATTCCACTTAAGGAGTTAAATTAACTGTATCTAAGTTTTTTTTTTCCTGCCCAAACTCGGCAGTGCCCCCTACTGATCCTTGTTGATGGCATTGGTGCAGCCTGCAGGCTTTGGGCCAACTCCATTTGAGGGTGACTTATTATTGCAGTAGTCTAGCTACACTACTAGAGCATTGCCTTAAACCATATATAATTGTTTAGAAAAAAATCAAGACAGTTTTTGCTTTTCCTATTTACTTATCTTTTTCAGCAATTCATTTAAGAACCTGTATTCTGCATCTTTTTGTAAAAGGATTTCTGATAATGCATGTGTTAAAGCATGCACTATACATTTACAGTCATCTCTTAATGTATAGCCTGTGTTATCCATAAGGCTGCCACATGGCTGTATAGAGTAACAAGACCTTCAAGTGGTATTTCTTCAGCTGTTATTGAACCGCAGGTCCCAGTGTACTGTCACACTGTGACTTGTAGTTCCAAAACATCTGTTGGGCTTAAGTCTGCCCTCTAGTGTAGTGATAGTAAAATAGCACAATTTTTTTTCATATTGAGTTCCTGTTATTTGGTCAGTATATGACCTACAAATGAAAGTCGAATTACAGTGTTATATCAATGCTTAAGACTTGTTAATGTCACATCTTGTCTACTACAGGGGTGGTAATACACACTATACTGGCTAAATAAGGGATTTTACAATGGGCTGGAGTGTAGACGATTGATCACTCAAGTATTCCAGGCTTTCCTGCAGTGTGATTTCTGCTTTGTGTAATGTTTACAGTAGTGGTGAAAAATTTGGGTGCATCCCAGCTTTTGCAAAGTCTAGATACAGTCCAGCAACCTCTAGGCTACCCATACTTAGCACATGGCGGGTATTGCGTACACTGCTTCCTTAGAGGTTATTGTAAGGTCATGCACAAGACATAAGGTTTTACCTTCTTGTTCCTACAATCTTGCAGTAAAGTGCAATCATGCCTTTCGGCAACACCCACAACTTGCTGAAACTGAAGTTCCCCGTGGATGAGGAGTTCCCAGACTTGAGTTGCCATAACAACTATATGGCTAAGGTGCTGACAAAGGAGCTGTATGCCAAACTGAGGGAAAGACAGACGCCCAGTGGATTTACTGTGGATGATGTCATTCAAACTGGGGTTGACAACCCAGGTAAACCATGTCTATCTTCATCCACGCTGCCATCTGTTCACCCTCATTACTGGAAGTGCTCAATCTATAGTCTACTAAATGTGACTGGAATGACTGGGGTTGCCCACTTGGCATGATTTTATTAAATCTAGCTTAAAAAAAAAAATATGTTGTTACAACAAACTTTATTGCAATGAGACATTATACAGCACTTCCATTGACAAGGGAAAGCAGACATTAACCTGTACAGTGTTTTTATTTTCCCTCTAGCAATTTTAATATGGCCCACTCAATCATTTTGAGGCTGTCACCTGAAGAGGAGTTCCCTGACCTAACCAAGCACAACAACCATATGGCGAAAGTGTTAACGTTTAATATGTACAAGAAATTAAGGAACATAATGACCTCCAGTGGCTTCACTCTGGATGATGTCATACAGACTGGGGTAGACAATCCTGGTAAAAAAGACGCATGCCAGTTTAAGTTGCCATTAAAAACATTTTCATACAGTGAAGGCAGCCATTTTATGGGTTGCAGCATTCTGAGAATTGATAGGCTGAAGTGCTAAGGGTGGAGCTTTGTCTCTGTGATATGACCACTTCATGCGTAAGCAAAATTCTCATGAATTCTATTTGTGCACAAAATGTCTTCCTTTGGCTGTAAATAGTGTGTGCATTCTAATTGTCTGATTTCCCAGAGTGCAGTTTTAGGAAAGATTCTGTTTTAATAACCATAAAATGTCTTGGACTAAAGTGCATGTCCCAGCCACCAGAGTGGAGCAAATAACCAAACAAGGCCCTGTATGTGTCTTTAACGTTTTTTTTAACTCTGCATGTTGCTAAACATGCTATATGATATGTTATCCCATATAACAGATGTGTTATATGTGATGTGTGTTAATATACAGTATAGTATTACATCCAGTTTTAATGTTTGGCTAATTTTCTGCATGCCTGATGACTGCTGCAATGTTTGAGCCTCATTAATATGGTAAATATGATCTCTTGTTTATTGAATGTCACATTAGTTTTTATTCCTATTCTCTAAATACCAGTAACACAGCAGCCAATCATGCCTCTTTATCTTGAAGTGCCGGCAAGATTGCTCTCCACAATGTGGGCAATCAGATTTTTTTTTTTTTTATCCATATTCAAAGTAAATGGCGACTTCCTTTTTATCCATATTCAAAGTGAATGGCGACTTCCAGAACATTAGATCCTGTTAAGAGTCATCACAAAGTGATACGTTTTCTAAATGCCCGATAACTATTGGTTTAGATAGAATTTAGTTGGCCTTTTCACTAGCTCCTGTGGTTAAGTATGAAATACGTTAAGTGACTATTCAGTCTTTTTGATGCCTAAATGTAACTAAAAAGTAGTGTATGCAGCCTTTTCTCCTCTAGGTTTACATTCAGGAATACAGCCTGTGCTTGCAGAAGGGACTGTGTAAAAATGTACTAAACTTTCTAAATTGGAAAAATTTGTGCTGTTACCCACTCTTATGATTGTTTGGATACTGATAAGTCTGTCTGGTGCTGCTGGTTTGGTTTTTTTTTTGTTTTTTTTGGTGTAATCTGCCTTCTCACATGCAGAATGCACCACTCCAGATATATACAAGGCTCAACATGCAACATCAATGGGTATAGCTGATATTTGTTAAAGCATGCTGGGACTTGTAGTTTCACAACACCTGGAGTGCCACATGTCCCTGCCTGCTTTAAATATTGGGCTTTGGTGAACTTAACCAGTAGAAATATCACTAATCAACTTCTATGTCCTGTGAAGAGTAATAACCTGGTCAATGTCTTGGGACCCAACTGCCAAAGAACACTTTTAACAAGTACTGTAATTGTGTAGGTCACCCCTTTATTTTGACTGTGGGATGTGTCGCTGGGGATGAAGATTCTTATGATACATTCCAGGAACTTTTTGATCCAATCATTGAGGACAGACATGGAGGCTACAAGCCAACCGACAAGCACAAGACAGACCTGAACGCTGAGAACCTGAAGGTGACCTTATGAATTTCTTTCCCTTCCTCTGTTCCACTGTCTGGTAAATTCATTAGTGTTACCTCTGGACTCTTGGAGTACCCACTGTGAGTGATTGCGTTGGGAATTAGGGACAGTTGAAAGTTGCTTTTCGGCAGTCCCTGTTTTGAATGAGTGATCCATTTCAGATTTTTTTTTTTATCAATAGGTGAGTATGTGATTGGCATACTCACCCATTCACTTTCCGCTGCCGGGGACTTGGGGTCAGGCTGCGGGGTGGGGGGGGGGATCAATTACTATGCTTCATCAAGACATAAGCAATTGATATCCCAGCCAGCTTGGAACTGGCCGTTCGCTCCCAGCCAATTTTCGCAATAGGACCGTTAGCTACAGGGACCCACTGATTCTATACTATTAAAAACCCATTGACTGTAGTGCAGAATCAAGAGATGCCACACTTTAACAAGTTTTCTATGTAGTTATGGTGTTTAACACCAAATACAAAATTGCTCTTGTCTCACTACAGCCATTTATATTAAAGTATAATTAAGTTATTGGACAAATGTAGAAAAGATAGTTTTGAGGTTAGTAGGACCTTTGTTTTCACTATAAACAGATGGGCTAATATGTTTTTTTATGTAAATAGCTGCTCTGAAACTCACACATCTGTACTTTGTGAGTAAATAACTCTATGGGTGGTGTCCTAAGTATCTAAATATTTCAAAAAGAGCTCTTAGTACTGCAGTTATGTTTACACATCTTGCAGACAATCTCTGGTATGTGAAAGTAATTGGTTTCCTGTAACTTTATTAGGGTGGTGACGATCTAGACCCAAACTATGTCCTCAGCTCCCGAGTTCGAACTGGTAGGAGCATCAAGGGGTTCTGCCTCCCCCCTCACTGCACCCGTGGAGAAAGAAGAGCCATCGAGAAACTCTCCATTGACGGTAATTTCACCCCTGTGAATAAGTAACAAGCTTTATTTAATTACAAGTTCTACTCCTGAGCATTTTCATTGCGCTCAGTGACTGTTTCCATGAGTGGAATCAGTAAATAGCACAAACCTGAAACTCTACCTGTAGGTTTTGTTCTGATGACAACCAATCTTAAAGCACCATAGAGGATTCTAGAGCTTTATAAATAAAGAATAGGGACACTTTAAACTGTACAGAGTATCGATCCTGCAGTGAGTGATATGGAAAATCTTTGTGCCACTTTCCATTAACATAACTTTTTAAGGAAGTAGCTTCCTCCTTTACAGATCTGCTGAATACCTATCTGTATATGGTAATGTCACATAGTGGAACTTGGCTTAAAGTGCAAAAAACATTCTTTCCATTGTGCTCTGGAATAAGACTGAGCCTAACACAAAGTTGAATGAGAAAGTTAACAAAACTGGCAATGCTCAATAAGGGTTCATGTTGCATAAATAACTTTGTCCTGTGATCTGTACCGATGTCTTCTGTAGCCAAATCGCACTATGGGACCCAGCATGCTGACTTGCAGATTATACTTTGACGTGAGATTGTATAGCTTGCTATAAAGGAAGATCTGAACCTATCCAAGGCTTTCTTATGTCTAGCCCTAGGGATATAGCTGCATCCGGCTGGGCTTATCTTAATCTTCGCTAATTTTTAAAAATAAATCTTTACTAATGACCACTTTTATATATTTTATTTTTTTTTTTTCTAGCTGTGATAGGAGGGATGTTTCCCTATATCAGTGGTTCTCAACTCTTCATTTTGGGCAGTACCAGTTACCCATTATGGAATCGGGTCAATTAACATTTTGCAGAGCATGTAGACTCTAGATAGTTAGTGAAGTACCTAGAGGGCAGAATGGATTATGGTATTACACCTGGTACAGCTGCTACCTCCTGAAAAGCTAGCCCAGTTGCCCTGAACATCACCAGACAGTGGTCCGTGTACCACTAGTTGAGAACGCTTGCCCTAAATGATTAATAGACAAGTATTTTGTAAACACGAAGATTAATTCTGGGCAGACTAATATATTAGTGTCCCCGATAATATGCAAGAATAAAGACATTTAGCTGTTGGTAAGGTGTTATTTATAAATTGACTTCTAATCCAGTAATGTTTGTGCATATAAAGGACTGTCTAAGGCACTGCACAACATCATTGTCTACTTAATCCATTGAAATGACTTTCTGGCAAATGGCATTGTGTAATGTGTAGCTTATTCTTGGTGTAGAACTTGGTAACCTCAGCTTTGTGCCCACAATATATAGGGGATGATCCAGAGTTTGAGTAATCTAAGAAAAAAAGTTTCCCTGAGTGTGCAGAAGATTAAAATTTTATTTACTTAAAATGTTTTTGCACATAGAATTTGCGTACCGCATGGCTTTATGTTTAAGTTTGCATTGGGAAACATCACCTCTAAACTCTAATTCTGTTTGTTTTAATGTGCCTTCCTTTGCAGTTCAATGTGGTATTTGGCAGGTCTGTGTTTGCACCTGTAATGGCTAAACTGCAGTTTAGGTCTAACTAGCTGTTGAGAAGGGTTGTACACTTATAAATGGTACATGTCTGTGGTCAGTAACTAAGTTATCGAATGCAGACTGGCCACTTGTACATGGGGGAGATCTGCAATCACTTTTAGAGTTAATTGCTGGCTCTACAATCAACAAGTCATTGATTCAAAGTCCTGCCCTGTAGTCTTCTGTGTTTTGGTTAAGGCTACAGACTGGCTTATGGAAATGTTGTCCTTGTGTTTACAGCTTTGGCTAGCCTGGATGGTGACCTGAAAGGAAAGTACTATGCTCTCAAGTGCATGACTGAGGAAGAGCAACAGCAGCTCATTGACGATCACTTCCTTTTTGACAAACCAGTCTCTCCTCTCCTCTTGGCCTCTGGAATGGCCCGGGACTGGCCTGATGCCAGAGGAATTTGGTAGGTGTCTAAACAATTCCTTTTGACGTTAGTACGTAGAGCCTCGAACAGGAAATAACCACTTGGTAAACAAAGTGTAACAAAGGTTGTGTTTGCCTGCAGAATTAGATCACTTTGACACATGGCATAGGCAGAAAATTTGTGTACTAAATATTTGAACTAAGATTTGAGTAAAACAAGTTGTCACTGGGATGGAATACGTTCTGTTAACTACTGCCTTGCCTGAATATGCCTCTTGCCAACAACATGGCTGCCTCCAGTGTTAACATGTGACTTCTGAAACTCCTCTCTAAAGCTGGCCATACAATAAGGCTGATCAAGGGGATTATTGGATAGTGTGCAGCATTGACAAGTTTGTCAGGATGTTGATAGAATGGCACAGAAATGATCTAGGTCAATAATTGTATAATTTGAGTGGTGCAAATTATTTAACATCTGATTAGCAGATGGGGTGGTCACTGATGTGCCCATCAATTGGTGGATTTTTGAATACCAAGTTACCGTTTGCTGTTGGTACTATAATCCTATATGTAGAACTATAATGGAACAGGTGATGGCCAATTCGTTATGAGACCTTATGCAGACAAAGATACTTTGTTCCACTTAAGTTTTAAGTATTACTGTCTTGTTTGCTATAAGCTTTGGCATTAAGCTGAATAAAGCCTTAATCTGGGCTTCTGCTTATAACACCTGCACCTTGACCTATACAATAGCTGCTTAATGTGTTCTGAGATGGTTGTCATGGTGTTTGTATTGTCCACTTTAATATAAACAACCTTATTGGTATAGTGTCTACCCAAGATCAGCAGTTTGAGGTTATTCCTCAGTGGACACTTGTGTCTGGTTCACTGGTGGCTTGATATGAGCTGGCTAAGCCCCAAATTTGCCTTTTCTGTCCAGGTTTTAGAACCTCCAGTACTTCAGTGTTTGAAATCTGAAGGTCAAACTTTCCCAAAAAGCATTAAGCTGGTGTGGATGGCACTTGATTCAAGTCAGTTGGCAACTTTCCACCCATTAAAGTTCTACAATTTTGACAACCAACCACTAAATGGTTATCTTAAGCCTTATTTTACTAGTTGCATGGGTATGATTGCCATTTAAAAGCAATAATCAATCTATGGCATTTCCTGATGAGACCAAAAGCTTGTGTTCTTCTTAGTGATTTTATTGTATGAAAGGCTAATGCTGTTCCTCGCCTCTATAAATGAGCAATGGGGGAGGGGCCAATGAGTGGTGGGCAGGTACCGGGCCAACTCTACTCCTTTTTATAAATAAGTGACAGTGGGATGGGCCAATTAGAGTGGCATCCTGTGTATGCTGGCTAGTTTTAGGAGATGGGGGGGGGGGGGAGGGAGGGGGGGGGGGGGGGGGGGGGGGGGGGGGGCTGCAGTGTATGTGGAGAGTGTGCCACCACCCAACAATGAAAGGGAACCAATTGTAACATTAATCTTTTTATTCAGTTTTGACAGGCTTTTAACTAGTTTATAAATCTTAACCTATGCATTGTATCATAAGGCACAATGAGAACAAGACTTTCCTTGTCTGGATCAATGAGGAGGATCATCTCCGTGTGATCTCCATGCAGAAGGGTGGCAACATGAATGAGGTCTTTAAGAGGTTCTGCGATGGGTTGAAAAAGGTGAGAACACAATGCATGTTCTGT
Source organism: Limnodynastes dumerilii (assembly GCA_011038615.1). Lineage (NCBI taxonomy): Eukaryota > Metazoa > Chordata > Amphibia > Anura > Limnodynastidae > Limnodynastes > Limnodynastes dumerilii. The sequence continues at coordinate 183,701 of WWET01000122.1, read as the reverse complement.
TACTAATAACATAACCAGCTATGTTTGTATTTGGCTTGATCAGATGTTGACATGAGTGCTGCTCAGCCATTTCTGAACAGTGCTCCATAGAGAACCCTTTCAGGTAGTCCTGTATCTACAGTATAAGCTTCCTGGTGGCAGCTAGTCATTGTAGACCTGTGCATTCTGTAGTGCTAAGTCCTAACAATTGCAATAGCCTACTAACATTGATTGGAGAATCTCTTGCTGTGGGTGCCAGTATTGATTTATAGGCCAATGGCTACAGTACTGTGACCTGTGCTGCAATTTATTTTATACTGTTACTTTAATAAGTGTGATTGCGAGTGGTACCTTAATGGTCTATATGGGGTGATAAATGAATGGCTAACCACTGCTGTCTGACACCCATGTCCAGGACTTCACCCGTGCTGCACATCTGCACTGGAATGACCATCCTTCAGTCAGACTCTCCCCTGCATTGCAGGTCTTCAAGCGCTCACTCAAAATGCACCTGTTCAGGCTTGCCTGTCCCTCCACTTATCATCGCTGCATCTATCCATTTTCCTTCCTTCCCCCTCTCCTCTGCTCACACCAGCAGTCCACTTCCTTCCCCCTCCTGTCTTCTGTAAGTTCATCCCTTCCACTTAGTTTGTTAGCTCATGTGAGCAGGGCCCTCCATCCTAGTGTTCTCTAGTCCACCCTTACTTCGTATTCTCTTGTCCCCCCTCTGCTACTCTTTGACCCCACCCCCACCGGATGGCTCCCTCTCAACCTCACTGTGCTCTGTCCTCTCGTACCTGATCTTCCAAGATTAACACCTTGTGTTTTGTCTTGCGTTCTGTGCTTGCATTACTTTATTGTATTTTTGTGATTTTTAGATTTATATTGTATTTTATGTACTATGCTGTATGTCTGTACTGTATTTTTTGTATGGCACTGTGGACACCTTGTGGTGCCTTTATAAATAAATGATAACAATGACCTATTGGCTTTATTTTTATTTTTTTTTAAGATTGAATCATCTTTTAAGACACATGGCCATCAATTCATGTGGAACGAACATCTTGGTTACGTCCTAACATGCCCCTCCAACCTTGGCACTGGTCTCCGTGCTGGTGTCCATGTTAAGTTGCCAAATTTGAGCAAGCATGAGAAGTTTGGCGATATCTTGAAGAGGCTCAGACTGCAGAAGAGAGGAACAGGTAATAAGTTCTCTTCAAAGTATTGTTGGAAGGCTTGCGTCTTTCTAAAACTAGGGCTCTAATCTTGCAACACAGAGCTGATCCAAATTTTTCCAGTGACACTGGGTGGGGGAAAGGGGAAGATAAAGGGGATGAGTAAATGTTGCTTACAGAACTCAACCAATACCCACCTAAACATCAAAGCTTTTCTTTGACAAATGGCAGAAATATTAGTGTAGACTGGGCTCAGTTTCTCCTTGCAGTAAAGGCACTCTCCTGTGTGACTTCCTAAAGCCTAGAAATATTACTTACAGCGTACTGGTAACAAAGCTCAACCGTTTCTCAATCGTGAAAGTGTCCCATAGTGCAAGTAGGAAAATCTGCATTTGAACAATTAGCTTATGTACAATAAATAAGATTTTAGTGACATGATATGCTTATTTGTATGTGCAGTTATCTGGCATATAGAGATCTAACCCCCGTACTTGGAAATCCTGACATCCATGTGATTGCTCTATTAGCCTCCTACCTCTAAACAATGGTCTGGCTCAGTATGTAACATGTTAATATATATGGATATGCAGCACTAGACGAGAAATCTGAGGAGTTTAAAGCCCCACTTGTGGGGGTGATGCCGTACAGCTTAATGCAGTAGACTAAACAAGAGAAGTTTAGAACCCTATAGACAGGGTCCCAGAAGCTATTCATTTATTGTAGTATATTAATGTGCACTGTAACTAACTGAGTAGCTTCCAACAAAGAGAATTTAAATGGTGCCAAAAAACATGTACTATTAATTAAGCCAACAATATGGCAATTTTGACATTTGAATTATCTGACATACAAATGAAGTGAAATATCTGACAGTGCTGATACAATTGCTACTTTGTAAGTGATAATAGTAACATTACTATATGACTGCATGTTATAACAGTGAAAGTTCACAGCAAAGAAAGCACTGAAGATACTCTGCTTTGTAGGTAAAAAGGATGTCCAATAGTTACAACTGGGCTCCCTGGTGCTACTAGCCTCACAGCCAGGCTTCACGTTTTGATGTTGGTAAACTCTCCCTCCCTGGACTAATGATCAATGGGAGTCTGTTTGGCTACAAGAAACTGTGTTTAAGAAAAAGGCTGCTTTGTCAGGGAACGGGGCACTCGTGCACAGAGTGCATCTGTGTGTGCAGCGTCTCCTATGTGCATTTTGTGGCCAAGCTTCAGCTGGGAGAGCTCTTTGCTCTTGTTCAGTATGTAACATTAACTGCATTTTAAATTAAACAAAAAAAAATTGGTTCTCTAAATCCCGGTGCCATCAGTTGGCATCGCCATAGATTTAAAATCGCATTAGAACTTTGCCTTGTAGGATTTGTTGGACAAAACTGCAACATTTGCACTTGTTGGTGTTCAGGGGGTACAGAAATGAGAATAATATGGCATCTACATACATTTAATTAATTTGGAGCCTGTTCATTCGCTTAACAGAATGTTGTTGCTTTTTCCTATTGAATTGATCTGCAGAGTTGACCTAAATGTTAGAATCAAACACTCTGTGTCCTGGTTGACCAAGGTCCTATGCCTTTCCACCCTCTTATACTGCTTTCAGATCAGCAACATGGCAACAACCTGGGTTAATGCTGTGAATTTTCAGTATGGGGTGGGACCCTTGAAACACTACAGGGTAGACCTGGGCTGTTATGGGTCTGTCCTAAAATTGTGAAGGGCTGCATGTGACTCAATTATTTTACTATTGCTATAGCAATAGTTAAGAAATCCCTCCAATCAGGTGTTGGGTGAGACCCAGGTTGAAAAACCCAGATGACATCTTTCACACTAACATTACCAGGGTCAGACTTGGGGAAAACTCCTTCTCCTGGGTCATTAGACCTGGACCCTGCTACTTTCACATCACCTGTAAATCTGAAAATCTAGGTTGTTTGTAGCCTTGACTTGAGTCTAAAGCCAACAACCTGGCTTTTTAACGGTGGTGTGGAATGGGTTATTACTGTGCAAGGTCATACCACTACCCCACCCTCATACTTTACTTTACAACCAGTAACAATTCTCTATCTTAGTTTTGATCAATGACAAGCAAACTCTAAGATATAGTCCAACAATTACATTTAGAAGCGGTACATTTTTGTTCTCTTGGTAAACGTTTCTTCAGACACTTTCAGCCACTGTGTGTAAAGGTCTGTTATTTAGAAGACTTTAATAATCGCTTAACACCCAAACTTCTTGTTTTGTTACCAGGTGGTGTTGACACTGCAGCTGTTGGTGGAATCTTTGACATTTCAAACGCTGACCGTCTGGGCTTCTCAGAGGTGGAGCTTGTTCAGATGGTGGTGGATGGTGTGAAACTCCTTATCGAGATTGAAAAGCGCCTGGAGAAGGGCCAGGCCATCACTGACCTCATCCCAGCACAGAAATGAACGCACTTTAATGGCCATGCTTTTTAATTTATTGGATCAATAGCCTCACTGAGACCTCGGGACCCAACTCCTGCTTAGTAACAATGTAGAAACTTCTTCCATCTGTTCATGTCCAGTTTCTGTTTCTGGTTTTCTTTAATTGATGGCTGCAATGTTACTGAAATAGAATATTAAACAATGGTCTTGCCTTGATTGTCTGTTCTCTGTGGATCCAATGTAAAATATTGGTTACTGCTTCATTTGAGTTATTGGAGGAATATTGACTAAAACGTCTGTCCCATAAACCGCCAATTTTCCATTTTATTTATGGATAAATCTCTCTATGGGCTTCACAACGTTATTTAAACATAGCCGATTACTGTCATTTTATCCTATGAAAACTAGATAAGTTATGACACTGATCATTTTAAACTATTAAAAGATTAGAGTGATACCAATGCACTGATTTGGTATTTGGAGTCTGAGGGCTAGGTGACTGTACAATCACAAGGGTGTTTTCATCAGCCTTCATTAAAGAAACCTGTATCTAAAACACTAAACTAATTAAGCTATTGCTCGAACAGGAATATTTAGTCAAATGGAATACTGGTTACGCAACACAATAACTAGAAAGATCAGCCAATGCTATCAACTGTGCTGTGGCAGACCAGAGCTTGAAATAAGCTCCCAAAGGACTAGCAAGGGTGGGCGTTGTGCTCCAGGCACTGGCGGACCAAAAGGGAGCCACAGAGCCCAGCCAATTTCTATATCCAGACCCATAACATATTACTATAGCATGCGGGATAGCATTGGGGGGTCTGGAATGGTCCACTCTATAATGTACAAGTGGGGGAGTATCATATGGGGTTGGGGGGCCCTGTAGCATTCACTTGCTCAGGGTGCCATTGATTCATGCTACACCTCTGGCCGGACCATCACTTCTAATGCTTTCATTGAAAAGCTAAATATGTTTCACTATTGTTTCTGTGCCACCACTTCTAAATACCAATATTCTCATTTCAACCACTGAACCAAACTAACCAATTCTCACTAATCTCTGGACCACTTTGTCGGTATGGTCAATGAATAATATAGTCTGGTACCAAGCGTAAGAGTAAGCTATTAGGCCATGTGTAAGCAATTAACTAAGTATTAAGAGACTTATTTTCTTGGACATCTGAAAGTTGTTGTTTTTTTTACCCCCAGGCATATTAGAAATAGTTATGTACTACCACAAATTTGAGCTTAGAAACCTTTGTAGCACAAGCATGGGATTGTCAGACGTGATGTAACGTGGCTATTACGTTCCTCCTATTCCTCTGTCTGGGTGGTCCAAGCCATGTCATGCTAGTGCACATGCACAACTGTCTCATAAGTATAATTCATTAGAAACTAATATATTGCAAGGCAAAAAGAACGTTGCTCCATGCTTTAGATTAAAGCTTTAGTATTATAAACAAACTTGTATAAGGTTTACTCATTAAGAAAGTCATTTAAATAGAACCATGAACACTTGCAAATGAGCTCTATCTTTTAGTATAGGGACTATTATATACAGAGGACATCTAATAACCATATTAAACCTACAATTAGTCTGCCGAAAATAAAATACATATTAAACATGTTACACAAGGTAATAGTTTAGCTGGAGATTCATGAACCAACTTGTTTGATGGTATTCGTGTCCCAAAACTGTAAAGTGACCTGTTAAAGCCTGGCATTTCTATATTATTCCAAATGCCATTACGATATGTTAAGCACTAGTTTTGATTGAAGTTTACAAAGTCATAATAAAATTCCTTTTATAAACTCATGCAATTAATTACACAATGTTTCCTCTGTGATTCACCCCCAGGCCCTGTGAGCTGCAGTAAAGGGAAATAAATCTGTTCCATTAACGAACTTCTCTCATAAGAGCAATGTGTTGTTGCCATGGAAACCATGATAATGTCCCCAAGGTTAATCAGCCCTTTCACTAAGAATCTGTTCACCTGTTAATATTTAACTACTTTGGCCGATGTACATAATTTACTGTACAGTGACGTTTAATGTAACAGGATATCTGCAAAAAAAAAAAAAAAAATGATTATGAAGATATAAAAAAAAAGGTTTATTCTTAGTGGGTCATTTTCTGATGCAAGTACCTGCCTTGCTCTTGTGAATGTAGACACTAAAGGAAAACCTGTCTAGCCCCTAATATAGCTGCACTTCTGGGGGGAAAAGGTGTGGAGGATTTCAGTAACAATATTTATCTAGAGAAAATGATCTGTGCTGTATTGTACTTTGGAATGTTCCCTGGAAAACGGATCTGACTGGTTGCCTACAGCTATTCAAGACCCTGCTTCACTCGGGACCAGATCCAGAATTAATAATGGCAAGGTACTTACACATAACGAATGCGATCGCACTGCGCATGTATGCGGAGGGCTGTTACAAATCGGAATGGAGCATGATTAATTCTGGTGTCTGACAGAGCATCGTGTGCATGAGGTACATACATGGTGGAAGCTATGTAAATCACTAGCGCCATGTTACCCTCACTAGCATTACCCCATTTTAAATAGGATGGGTGTGTAAAATTTAAGGTAAGATTCTGAGCTTGCGTCTGTTATTTAAAGCTGGCCATACACGGGACGATTATCTGGGGGTGGCCCGATAAATGACGAGTTTCCACAAGGAAAAAGTCCCTTTATCGGCACCATACACCTCTCCAGCTGAGAGTCGTACAGACAGGGATCAGTCGAAGCCACGCTTCACAGAGTAGCTTTGAAGAATAGGGAGCCTTTAGCTAATTGAATACCTTAAAACATCAGGACCCAAATATCCGAGCGTTTCTGGCGCATTTATTTGGCGTTTGAAAATCTGATCCTGGCCACTAACTACAACGATTATTTGCCCGATCACCTGATAATGGGGTGATCGGGCCGATAACAGCTCTAGCATATGGCCAGCTTTAGAGGCTTGGATAGTTTATATCAGTACAAAAGAATTTCACTGAGTTAAAACACGCTTACCTTTTTATTATAATATTCTAATTGGCATGAGATTGTTCTAACCACACCCACTTCATCGTATAGAGAGAATGTAATTGGTGCAGTTGAGCCCATCCATAGAGCTGGTAACTATTTGGCTAACCAGCAAAATAAAGTAATCCGTTTCACAATATAGACTATTTCCACATACAATGTACACTGAGGCTAATATTTGGGGGCATGGGGCCTGATCCAGATCAACGATGTAGCGCTGAGTGTGCTAACGCTCAGCGTTACATCGCTGACTCCCCCCTGGCACTCCCCC
>WWET01000122.1:151804-170746 GCA_011038615.1 Limnodynastes dumerilii | reverse complement strand
CACCCTGGGTTTCTATGGTTACCCAAAGTGCCTCAGTTTTTCTCCAATACACCCTATTAAAGTAATTAAAGTAGAATTTAACCCTTCCTCAACATACATTAGTACTTCTCCCCCAATTTTTCCTACTCTATCCTTTCTAAATAAATTATAACAGTATAGCTAGGTTCCAGTCATGATTATCATTGCACCATGATTCTGTGATTCCCACAATATCTAGATTATCCCTTACCATTATTGCAATTAATTCAGGGATGTTATTTCCCAAGCTCCTAGCATTTGCACACATTGCTCTGAGAGGTTGCATTTTGAATCTCCTATTTATCAGTTTATTATTGCCAGATATGTTGATATTGCTTTTTATATTTTCTTTTCCATTTGTTGCTGTGGCTATATTATCTTACATTATTGACTGACCACACAACACTTTTTGTTAGGGAAGCAGCTATTTTTATTATTTGTATCACTGCCCCCCTCTCCTAGTTTAAATGGTTTCTAATAAAGCCTTCAAACTGCTCACTTAGAATATCTGCCCCCACAGAAGATGGGTGTAAGCCATCCTTTTTATACAAGTTCCTATTTTGCCAGGTGGAATGGCTATGTCCTATGAACCCAAATTCTTCCTCATGACACCACTTCCTAAGCCACAGATTGAAATCATGAATGTGCCACATTCTACCTTCTTCAAATCTGTGTACTGGCAGCACTTCAGAAAAAGTAACCGTATTTGCCACCTGTTTAAGAGCAGTTCCCAACTTTCTAAATTCATCTCTGACAGCCGCAACTCCAGCATTGGCTAAGTCATTTGTCCCAAGATGGATAATGACATCAACCTCCCTTTCCTTGCTCACTGCCTTTACAATATTTAAAATGCGCTTTTTATCACGTGGAACTGTTGCTCCAGGCAAGCACTTCACCTGATTCCTATTTTCGGGTCCTCTTCCCAGCTGGATACCCCTAAAAATAGAATCCACAAGAAGTGCAGTCCTTCTCAGGGATTCCCTTTTCCCACCATTAGGTTCCCTCAACACCTCATGCACTACATTACCTGTTGCAGTGCACTCCAGGCCTCCAAGTGCTGCATAGGAGTAGAGGCTGTGCAAAGTGTCCTTGCACAACTGGAACCTTCCTGCATGCATTCCTCACCATAGTCCACCCAGTACGTTTCCTGGGAACTCTCTGAGGCAATGGTGGCATCAAAGATGCAGACAACCTGCTTATCTCATCAAAGATGCAGACAACCTGCTTATCTCACCTTGCATCCTAGCTATCTCATCAAACAAACATCACATCCTGACAGATTGGACAACACCCGAAATTGTCTCACGCAAAACAAAAGCATCACACCCACTGCAATGCACAAGAGCAGACATCCTAGAGGGTTTATTGGATAAAAAAAAAAAAAAAAAAATCAGCAAACTTTGCTTTACCAACAAATCACACAACTACTTTTCAAGCAGCCCAAATCCAGTTCAAACTCCAGTTACAACTCCAATATGCTGTGAAATTCAGGCTATGAAATTCCTATGAGATTAGCTCCTTCTTTAAATATCCAATGGCCCGCTACTACCACACATCTAGCAGTTTAGAGTTCCTCCCAGGCCAGTGCATATTCCATCTGGCTCTAGCTTATAAGTGTATGCACTCCTTCTGTGCTGCTAGCGCTTGCATGGTGTTATGTAACCCTCTGGCTTCCACTACAGCTAGACACACCTTTTCTAGTCTGGGATTAAACTATTGGGATCCGGTTTCTGGGTCTAGTCCTTTGTGTTTGTCCATTGTCAGCCTCCAAGCTTCAATCCATTTATCACTATGTGTTCGGCAGCTGCCACGAGGGGTTGGAACCTGCCGGGCTCTGCCTCACCCCTAGAGGCTCCAGTGAACCCCAAGCCACATTTAGACTCCACACCCTGATGGGCGGCTGACCCATTCCTGTAACATTTGGATCCAACTCTAATCTAGACTGTTTACACAATCATTCAACAGGCCAAAGTTGCAGATACAGCACTCAATCCATGATACACAATTGTCTAATTTTACAGCAAACCTCTATCCTGCATCTGGAAAGGAAATGATAAAGCAGTCACAGAGTACAGACTAAATACACACAAAATTTGTCAGTTGATTGGCTGATATTTAAGCCGTTATAGAAATTATATGACCTGACCAAGTGAACAGGATGTACAAAGAGAGAAAAACCACAATAGGGGAAACTCTCAATCCCATCCAAGATCAGATCCCAGCTCCAAAACAACAAACACACCCATCAATAGAAATAACATTGATTTGAAAGATCAAAAGAAGAATTATCAATATCATCCCACACAACAATCAAAACAAAACAATAAGAGTAAGAAAAAAACTAATCACAACACGAATAGGAATTATAATACATATTACCGTCAGGGAAGGAGTCCCAATAGAAATTACTATCATTTTAGTAATCACTCTAGAGACAAGGCTAGAGAAACTAAATATCGGGAGGATTATAGAGAACGTAGAAGAAGTAGCAGTAGGAAAAATGGATATGGAGATAAAGAAGACAATAAAAGGCATCATAGGGAGTATGAAGAACATAGAGAATACCAAAGGAGTCAGGATAGATATTATGATTATCATGATGGGAGGAATTATAAGAACTATGATCCTAAAGATTATAGGGATAACTACGATAGAAGATATAGGAAGGACGATTACTACGGTGATCACAGACGTGACCAAGATCACCAATGGCATCATTTATCCCAAAAAAGAAGGAGAGACAAATCCTTTAACTCCCTCCATAGGGATAGATCCCCCATAGACAAAAATAGGTATGAAGAAATAAGAAGTATAGACATAGATGCATCCTTCTTGGATGCGTCTTTTTTAGATTTAGGACCGGAAATAAAAAGAAGACACTAGAACGTAAAAAGAGGAACAAAAGAGGGAAAAGTGGCTGCAACCAAAAAGCTAGACATCAAGCATATGTGAAAAAAACACGCCTCACATCTAAAATTAATTCCTCTCTAACTTCCAATACATCCAAAAATAACAAGGATGATTTAGAAACCAAAATATTCAATCTCAGTAGCCATGTATTATCCCAGGTGGAAACATCCCTCCTTCAAAAAGGACTCAAATTCGCTCCCACTAATCAGTGTAACAAATTCAATACTTTTGTAGATATACAAAAGTTTATTAGAAAAATTACTCTAAAAAAATTCTTTAAAGACAAAACAGAAGATGAGAACCAACCAATAAACTAATTTAAAAATCCCTCCACTTTTTCCCCTCGGTTTAAACGTGGCAATTTTGTAGAGTCTTTTGAGAAAATGGTTATAGAGGATCTAAAAAATTGGGGAAATAATGGCAAAAATAGAATTAGAGATAAGAGGAAGTTTAAATCATGGAATAATAATTTATCTAAAGAAGAAATCATTGCCCTTAAGGATTTAAAAAATAATGACCACATTATTATTAAACCCGCGGATAAAGGGGGGGCATTGTCATTATTGATAGGATAGATTATAAAGAGGAAGTCGAAAGACAACTCAGAGACACAAATACATATACTAAAATATCGGGTGACCCCACCAAAAAATGAACGAAATCCCTAGACCAACTTCTTCAAAAATATCTAGAGAAAGAGGTCATCAATGAGAAAGAAAAAGAATTCTTATTGGTTAAAGAACCAGTCATTCCAGTCATATATACCTTACCCAAGGTCCATAAGGATATTAAACGACCCCCAGGCAGACCCATCGTAGCCGGAACTGGCTCACTTACAGCCAATCTCTCGTTTTATATTGACAAACATCTACAGCCCCTGATGAAATATGTCAAATCATATCTACAAGACACCACCAGTGTTCTTAATATCCTAAAAGAGACAGAGTGGAAAGAGGGATATAAATTAGTGACATCAGATGTATCTTCACTGTATACAATAATAGCGCACTCTGATGGCATTGAAGCAGTGGAGAAATATTTGAAACACTCTGATGCCAGTGAGGAAAAGAAGCTGTTTATACTAGAGGGTATTAATTTTATATTATCTAATAATTATTTTAATTTCAATGGCCACTTTTATCTCCAACAAAGAGGGACCGCCATGGGCACCAGGTTCGCTCCTTGCTATGCTAACATCTATTTTAATTTCAATGGCCACTTTTATCTCCAACAAAGAGGGACCGCCATGGGCACCAGGTTCACTCCCTGCTATGCGAACATCTTCCTAGCTAATTGATGTTTTTTTCATTTGGGGGGGAAGTAATGAGGATCTAAACATCTTCTGTCAAAATCTGAATTGTAATAATTTGGGTATCTCCTTGACTTTTGCTGTTAGTGAGGATAGAGTCCATTTTCTTGATTTGGAAATATATATAGATAACGGTTCCATAAACACCCAGAATTTTATCAAAGAGACGGACACAAACTCCCACATCCCTGTTACAAGCAACCACCATAGCAATTGGATTAGGAATATCCCAAAAGGACAATTCCTAAGAATAAAGAGAAATTGCACAAATGACAATATGGGAATAGAACATATAAATAAGAAAAAAGCACAATTTAAACATAAAGGTTATGAAGAAGACATGTTAAATCAAGCCATAGATGAAGTGAATAGGACAGATAGAACCACCCTCTTACATAGAAAAGAGAAAAATAAAAATGAGGATTTTTTAACTAACGTCCCCTTCATTACCTAATACAGCTCAGATTATAAGGCCATAGAGCGCATCATCAGGAAACATTGGGGCGTTTTAAAGAGAGACCCCGATTTAGCTAATATCATCAGCGACCAACCCAAGTTCATATATAGAAAAGCCGCTAACATTAAGAACAAAATAGTTAGATCCACCTATGAAGAAAAACGACCATTGCGTAACATTAGAAGTAAAGGCTTCTTTAGATGCGGTCAATGTCTTATGTGTCGCAACTGTCCCCAAGGCACATCCACTAAAAAAGTTGAATGCATTACTTCCAATAGTAACAACAAAAATGTAAAAAATTCACCAGTTTATTACATGTAACTCCAGCTCTTGTATTTATATATTACAATGTGCCTGCAATAAACAATACATAGGACGTACCACTAGACCATTAAAAGTCAGTTGGGCCGAACATTTGAGAAATATCAGGAAAGGGGTCTCCACACATGCGGTATCTGCACATTTCAAAGAGGTACACAACTGCGATACCTCATTCTTAACATGTTTTTTCGGTATCTGCCAAGTAAAAGGACATTGGAGAAAGGGAGACCACGTACCCGCTCTAGCTAAAGCTGAAATGAAATATATTTTCGAATTGGACACCCTCATTCCCAACGGATTAAATCAAGAATTCGAGTTGAAGTGGTTTATTTGAATTCACAGGAGAGTGGTAAGTTAACCTGGGTGGATATTGGGATTGCATATGGGTTTTTTTTACTTACCTTACAGTCCTACCATTGGGACAGTGCCCGATTCCATTCCGAACTCGGAAGCGAAACCCACGGGCCAGGTCAGTACCAAGTGGGGAGACCCCCTGGGAACACCAGGTACTGTATGTCATTTGTAGACACCCGCACTTCCTCTACCTAGTGCATCACTACTTCCACCTCCCCCTTCTACTCCTATATCCTCCTTATGACTTCATTATCATAAAGGGTAGGCAATATGCCGGTTTTTAGTCCATTTTATTGTGATTTTATCGGCATTTTACTTATTCCCCTCTCTCTCACACCCTTTTTAGTCATCCATTTAAAAAGATATATTTACATTTATATAGATTAGGATACAGCACTCATATGGTATGGTCCTCTCTAGTTGTAATTTATCTTAATCAGATACCTTCTCTTTTTCCATTTTAATCATCCATTGTTTTAGAATAGATAGATTCACAATTTATTTAGATTAGGATACATCACTTACACGGTATGGTCCTTTCTAATTGTACTTCATCTTATTCAGAGACCGACAAGTCTACACATTACTTCCTTATATGACCCTTAATTCAGAGCGGGTCATCTCTTATCCCTATAGAAGGGGCAATTTTTAAGACCTTATATCATCCATCTATAAGGTATTCATTTTATTTCCATGTCTTCATAACCTTTTTACCCATATTCAATTGTAATTGTCACTGTTTTTATAACATCATGTCTTGATTCATTGGTACAGTCCCATTATTAAGGACGATATATTTATTCACTTTCTTGCTCAAATATTATTTTTTATTTATATATTTTTTATTTTTATATATTTTTTTATCTCTTATTATTTATTTTTAATTTGATTTTATTTCATTGGTTTTATCCATTATTGTTATTAAGTAATATAGCCCTGTATTTGAGAACTCAATCCCTATTCTCATTTCTTAAGTTCAATTATGTGTCTATAATGTATTTCACTTTGTTCCACACATTATCCACTTCCCCCTTTCCACACACCCTTTTATTCACTAAATTTTGATTTACATATTATATGTTTATTTAGGTATTCCAAGGTTTACTATCCTTCAGTATTACATATGCACTTAAAATGTATAAAGAAATCTTTTTCCCTCTTTAATTATTTTTTCACTACCAATATTGATCCGTTGTCATGATTTACATACTGTCCGTCACTATGACAGTTTATACTATGGACATTATGTCATTGAGTATGTAACTCATGCAATTATATGTCATATTATTTATTGTCTGCAATTCTGGATGGGTCTCTGTAAATCTTAAATATGGATATTTATTCGTAATTCGATTCCCTGTCCCCTGCAACTGTGTATATTTTACCCACATTCCCAGCACATTGTATTAGTATCCACAACATTTCTGTCACCATGACAACCCCCTTAACAGACATTATATATCTTTTACATGAAAATCATATCCCCCTTTTGTGGAATATTTATTTATTTCTTCTTACTGTATGTATACACACAAACTGTTCTAAATAAGTTATTTGGAAGTGCCAGTAGTTTTATTCCCCGTTGTCGATCACCGCTGATGACATCATCTCTCAGCGCTGGAGGAGAAACAACCGCTCTATGAATCACATGCGCCCAGTATAAAGCCAGGAATCTTCAGGTCACCGCACGGACTTTGAGAAAGGACCCAGGGAGGGTCTGAAACACGTAGGTCAGCGGTGTGGACGGAGCAGAGGACTTTTTTTTTTACCAGTGTCAGTGACGGAACTTGTTGGCAGCCAGAGCGTTCGGGTACCCTTTCCATCAGCAGCTTTTGGCTTTCCACTTGCACCATCCTGATATATTCCATCTCCTGGTAGGAACTTCTGTTCCATTGTTATAGGTTGATTGTATATTATTTGTACTAATAAATGTGTTGTTATATTTCTCTGTCTCCCTTCTTCATCCCCCACTGGGGGGAGGGTGTACAGGTACACTTTCGGAGTATCACCACCAACTTCATCATCACTACTACTCTCAACCTATTTTGGACTTATATATTTATTTTTATTATTTATCTGCATATTTTAGCATATTTTATTCTTAAATATTTTTTTTTACTGGCACTTCCCACTGTGTGTATCCAGCGCTGATTAGAGTACACACCATACTTTCTTGTCTTTTAGGTGAACAGGATTGGTTGTTACAAGTGAAAGTGTCAACATACACATTTATCCAATGTCTGGCCAACAGGTTGGTTGGAGGTCGAATTGGATGCAAATTCCATAAGTGTGTATGCAGATTTAGACTTGTTTCAAATCATCTGGAGAGCCACAGGTTAGCACTAGTTCCTTTACATGTGCATTCACTATCTGGAAGTTATATGGCTCTTAACACTGCTAATGCTTATTCACAGTGGTGGTCCCTAATACTTTTTAATAAAGTAATAAAATTGTACAGCTGGAGGTTCAAAATGTACCCAACACCAACTAGAACTTTCATATTAAGACGACTCAAAAACTGATGTTAAATAGGCCCCATCTAAGGAACATCTTGATTGTAATCTTGCTTTGATCAGAAATGCTGATAACTTTGTGGATACAGATATCGTTTTACAAATTAAACAGAGTGAGTATATGACTATTTGGCCTATCTAGTCTGGCAAATTCTTATTTGTTTAAGTACAAATAATCAGACAGACCGAGAGATCACTTTGCGGCACTAAAGTGACTGTCAGTTTTCATTAGATTCCGAGAGACAGCATCGTTCCCACAACTGCTGTCTATGAAAAGTCCAACGTGACAGGTACATTTTTTTTTTTGGGTACTAACCCTAACCATCCTCGTCTCACACCTTAACCCTAACCTTCCTCGCCTCACACCTTAACCCTAACCCTCCCCTAACCATCCTCGCCTCACACCTTAACCCTAACCCTCCCCTAACCATCCTCGTCTCACGCCTTAACCCTAACCCTCCTTGTCTAAATAACAGCATTTGCCATCGCATACCTTCAGGGATTGAAATATTTCTTAATAATTTGTTATATGTGACTTTAAGGGAGTATTCAAAGTCTGTAAGATGCTAGTTATGGTAATATGCCGGGTGAGCAAGGAAACCAGACGCAGCACATGCCACTTCATCAGAAGTGAACTGTTCAAACCTCCTGCCTCTGATGGGAGGTTATTAAATTAATCCACTACCCTTTCAATGAAACATAGTTTTAATACATGCTTATGTGTTCTAGAGCATATTTTTCCTTTTAGTTATAAGTTTCAGGGCATTAGTGTCTTATATAAACTTTTACAGATGTAGGTGATCTTATTCATGACGAGTGGCGGACCTACATTTTTGGGGTCCTAAAGCTTGAACTGTTATGGGGACCCCTTCACAAGCAGCAACAACCAACAAGGTCCAAAGGCCAAAATGGCATAGAACAGGGAGTCCTTGAAAATGGGTCATACAGTGAGCTGCTTCCTACCAGTAACAAGGTCCGAGTAACAGTGTCACTGTGTGCATTGCAAAAGTAATACAAGCTGACAGCAGCTCTCTATTCTGTGCCCAGGCTTCCTCTGGTCAAAGCTGTAGATAGAGTATCTGCCATCCAGCACTGATAAGGGAAGGTTTCTGGGTAATAATTACTCCTCCACTGCGTTAGCATATTCTAAGGTCCATATTAAGTACTTTAACCCATTTGTTTATATTTTTATCTCTAAAATAACCTTAATTTAACAGCACACACTTAAAAAACACCATCGAATTTGTTGAAAAATGTGCTCGGAAAAAAAAAAGTGGCTTCAGGGCCCCTCTAGGATTAGAGGCCCTGAAGCTTAATCTTCATTAGTTTCATAGTAGATCCACCTGTTACTGACAAACAAAATCCTGGTGGTTTATTTACCTAGGGGTTTTACAGGCAGGATTTGTGGGTATGAAGACTTAGTGCTTTGAATCTAGAGAGATTCTTTATAGTGAAATGGTTTTGTCTGTTATTATACTTGGCAGTTCATACAGATGTGTACAACTAGATAGGGTGTGGGTCCGCTTTGCAAATGGCTCTATTTCGATAGGAACGGGCTGGAAGAGAATGGCCCTAACTGGCTGGGACATCGATTGCTTATGCCTCAAAGACTGTGCTCCAAATGGTAAATATCTCCAACCCTTTCTCTAATACTTACTCTAACCCTTCCTTCCCCACAGCCTGATCCTAACCCTTACACCGCCCTAACCCCAACCCTCCCCCTAACACTAAAAGTCCCCAGAGTAATTACTCACCTCTCCTGTAATGGGTCCGGCAGGACTTCCGAAAATGAATGAATGGAGTTTGCGCTGCTATTCGAAATGGAGACAGCTGAAAAAGAACGCTCAGCGGTTTCTACTTTGGAAAGACAGCCATCATAGCAGGGACTCCCACCGCCTAGGGACTCTCTGGTGCCACCTTAAAGTCTTTTGATAAAATCGCACAGTATTTCTACATATAAATCTATTGTATAATAATACTTTTACATTTCATATTAATACATTGATTTAATCCAAATACTTTTGACAGATCTTTCTGTGTGTGTTTCGTGATGTGAGCTATGTTAGTTGCCCATGTATGCGCGGTCTCTATTATTTATGTCCTTCTGGAGATATGGGGGTCGAATTAGAGGTGAGCTTACACCAGCTTTGCGTAGTGTATCTTGCTGCGATTTTGTACTGCACATGCTCAGAAATAAAGCGCACGCAATCGCACCTGATTCAAACCCAAACACAACGTGAGCTGCGCTCGCTAAAGGTTCTACAAAGCTGTGTAGTAAGAGCTGCCCAAGCAAGTGGCCCTGATCAAGAGCCAAACAGACAGAAATAAGCCCTGTGTATGGCAAAAAGCCCCAGGGTCATGTCAAGTACAGGGGACTAACACTCCATAACCTATTCCGGACCCTTAGTGTTAGAATCCCATAATTCAAACACAATACAATGTAATGAAATCACTTCTGGGACATTGCGCAGGTGTAAAACATTTCATATATGCAGTAATAAAAATATAACTTTCTTCACAATTGATAAAAATGACTGAACACAATATTCCAGGTGTGGTTGTACCTTTAAAGTGTCATTACTACTTTTTCTCCTAATAAGCCTTTCACCATACAACCAAGCATATGACTTCTCTTTCTCATTAATCTTATACATTGCATGCCCACCTTTCACTTATAGGTAACAGTGACATTTTAGATCCCTTTCTCCTAAGCAGTGTCCAGTATAATGCTATTAATGCCATCTCCAGCCTTTATGTTTTTAAAAGGCAAATAGGATTTTGGAATCATTTAGAGCTCAGGTTCTAAATAGATCAGGAAATGTAAGATACCAATAGAGGCACCTTGGTGTTATTTAGGCTTCTCATGAAATTTCAATATATTTTTATATACTGTTATATGAGTAAGAGCTGCAGAAACCTGCATCATAACTACCTGGAAAAAGATATAGAATAGACTTCCCAGATGAGAGCAAATGGGAACAATAGATTAGTTTAGATTTATATTTTTTCCATATTCACTTTCAGATCAACTAATATGCTGCAATATTGTCACACTGGAGGTTGTTTTCCCCAATTATGAATATAAGTTACCATAAATACTTAGACCCAAACATACTGTTAAGCCTCAAGACACCTCTCCGTATGACTATGAATTGCACTGGGCATGTACAATGCCTGTAACATGATTACAGAAATGTGACGTATGGATCAGCATTATATGTACTTTGGTGCCCTCTTGTGGCCAAATTATATTTCTAGTCAAAATATGCTTATTTATGAGCTATAAGACCCTAACGGGTCCAGGAGTGGATGGGATTCAGAAACCTATTGTGATAGATATATCTCCCCACCAGCTCTCTAATACAAATATAGGAGTTGAGGTTGCTGCTATAAGAAGCAATCAAGAGCACAAAGGGTGTTTCAAACATTATCAAGAATCAACAGTCCCATAAGACAAATTGAGCAAGTTGTGACTCAGCTCAAGGATCAGCTTAAGAAAGCATACAAATACACAAAGGCAAGCTATGGAGTTTCTTGGTTGTTCGCTTGTGTGGCCAGATTTACTAAGCTGAGGGAAAGGTGGAGATGTAGCCCATAGCAACCAATTAGATACTAGCTTACTTTCCTATTATATACTAGAAAACGTCAGCTAGAATCTGATTGGTTCCTATGGGCAACATCTCCAATTTTTATTTTCTGGCAGCTTAGTAAATCTGGCCAGTGGACTTAACTGTACAACTAATTTTAGAGTCACTGTTTGCCTAAGCCCCTTATGATAAACATCACTCTTCCAGAAGACCTATGAAATTCAATCACAATGCTCTAATTTCTTAATCACAACAGCTCTATCCTAATATTCTATCTACTTTTCTTCCTAACTCAGGCAATTGCCACCAGCATACACTGTTCTCCAGGGATTCCTAAATCTCGCAATTTACCTGGGTGAAACTATTTTTCCACATATTTCTTCTAAACCTCCCACAAGGCAGATTATATGCATGCTCTCATACTACTACATATCTTCTTTAGAAAAATGCCACCCTGCTATGTACCTGGTAACACCTCTGGATACCTGACACATTTAAAAGCTGCAATCATGCTGTGTCTGCTCTTCTCCAAGCTATGTTTAGTTCTTCTAAACTTTCATATGTTGTGCGACAGGCCATGCACAATTTTAGCTGCTTCTCTTTGCACAGTCTCTAATGTATTTATGTCCTTCTGGAGCTTTATATACTGTTATACCATGTTCACACTGCCGCCCCATCAATACCCTGGATTTTCGACCCGGGTTATTGCCGAGTCACACCATCAGCCCAGCTCCTGAGATCCCATTCACACAGAACACGTCTGCCCTGGCATTAGTGTGAATCACCACAAGAAGAGCTGTGATTGGCTGACAATCCCCACAATCAGCTTCTTTCAGTGAGACCCGGGTTGCACCGTTCACACTGGCGACTACCCAGGTCGGTCCCAGGAATAACCCTCTAAATGTCCTGGGTCTATTTACTGGGTCAGTAGACCCGGGCAGCAGCAGGCATTCACACTGAGCCACAACCCGGGTCATCAGGGCTTGCCCCGGCAATATCCCAGCTTTTTGGCTCAGTGTGAACTGGGTATAAGTAACTGAATTATACACATATACAGTCTAGAACATTGAATTTATAAAGAGCTGGAAAGCGTCAAGTGCAATAGTCCTGTATGTAATGATGCAATTATATCAAGAGAATAAAACTGAAATTGGAGTCAAATTCAAATTAGATATATGTAATGAATCACTATCTCACAATGTGGCTATAATTCAGTGTGAGGATCAGTAAAGTCCAGCGGTAATAATAATACAGTTGGTTGTAGAAAACTTCAAGTTAATATAGATTTCCTATATAATTATGTAGAATCCTTATTCACTACCAATGTCTTATTTATATGTAATATACCAGCAGATATGCTAATTGCTACAAACTAACAAGCCTCTGACAACAACACAGTAAAGAGCAGAGGGCCTCACTGTTCTAGCATAAAAATTACATGAATGATTGTACAAGTTGCAGTTGGGCATCACAAGGGGAAACATTGCACATTGTTTCAGAGTATAAACACTCCTTTATATTTTACGCAAACCAGAAAAATGAAGCAGATAAAAGGTGAGTTCTGTGTGTAAATAAACAAAGACCATGCTCAATAAAATAGTACAAAAGATATATAGGTAATAAAATAGTCTTAGGGCTAGGAGAAGGGAAGGGTTAGGGTAATGAAAAGGGAGAGTTGGGATAAGGGATGATGTTAAATTTATACTCACCATTCAAACCAGCGTCGTCTTTGTTGTGGGGATCGATTGCTTTGTCTTGTTTTTGAAAAAGGGCTGCGGAGGATTATCGTTTATTTATAAAGGTGCCTCAAGGTGGCCACAGCGCCATACAAAATACAGTACAGACATACAGTGTTGGCATGGACAGCAGAGTACAATAAAAATAAAAACATATCACAAAATATAGTGAAGCAAGCACAGAACGCAAGGCACAATATGAGGTGTCAAGCTTGGGAGGTCAGGGAGGAGGGGATAAAGTGCAGTGAGAGGTTGAGAGGGGGCCACCAGGTGGGGATGGGGTAAAAGGGTATCAGAGGGTGACAAGAGGGTATGAAGTGAAGGGGAAGTGGTGGAGGGGGGAACAACGCTAGGATGGAGGGCTCTGCTCACATGAGCTAACACTAAGTGGGAAGGAACTGAGCATGTGCAGTGAAAAACCACGCTGAGAGAAGAGGCGTGAGCTGGCATACCTTCACTTCTGCCACCTAAAAAATAGGTGTAAGAAAAGCTCAGGATCAGGTCCAGGGTCTACAACACATTAATAATTTAAGGCTTGGAGCAAGCAATATTACATGGGCTTTGAAGCCCCCTTGTGGCCAAACTACATTTTTTTGCCATATTATACTTTTTATTAAGTTATAAGAAACAAGGGTGGACAGGTTTCAGAAAAATTTGGAGCGTAAAACCTCAAAAACAATTGTTTTGTCCATTGCTACATTAGGCATTGATTTTTAGAATCTAATATTTATTTATATGGGCTTCCTACAGATCCATTAAGTCTTTGTGAAAATAAAACAAACACAAAAGGGCTCCATTTATTAAGCCCTGAAAGCACCTTATTCATGAGAAAGACAAAAACAGCCTTTATCGCATTAAAAGGTTTTTCATATTTATAATGCTATGATCAATATCAATATTAGCAGCATCCCCTATTGTTGACTCACTCTAATGAATGGGGGCCAGCAGATATATTTACTTAATCTGCACCGTTCCTATATAGAACGCCAGTGTAAGTATTCCAGCAGTCTTCTTTAGGGGGGAGGAAGTAAAGCTTTGACGAAAGACCATTGCAGGACCTTGCAAGAGGTGTAAGTAACAGTATAACCGGACATCATGGCAGAAGCACACGCATGACTATTATTAATACATGGATCCCAAACGGTCTAGAGTTTATGTGCATTAAAGTAATTACAAAACTGAACTTGGAAAGTTTTACCTGGTTGGGGAGAATTAATGTCCTGAATCTGATACCCTCTCTAAACTCTAATATGAAATGCTTTACCCAAGACGTATCATATGCGCTTCCATCTGGCAAAACAGTCATCCACAGGTTAAATTAATGGTTTAGATCAGTGTTGGCTAACCTGTGGCACTCCAGGTGTTGTGAAACTACAAATCCCAGCATGCCTTAACTGCAAAAGCATAGCAGATACCTGACAAAGCATGCTGGGAATTGTAGTTTCACAACACCTGGAGGGCCACTGGTTCGCAAACACTGGTTTAGATACATAGAAGGGATCGGTGGGGATCCTCATCTACCTAATCATTTTTCATTACCAAGCAATCAATCCCACAGAGTTAAAATAAATGCATGGCAGGGTGTTCGTGGTATCCAAGCAATGGATTAAAATCTATGTGCAGCACCATGTCCTTCTCTTGGTACACTGACCTTAGCCTGTTGCCAACATACCCGTTCATATAAAGATTTTCTGCAGCACACTCTTACTTCTTACCAACAGTTTCCCCCTTCCCCCAGGCATAAAACAAATCTTTCAGACTGTGGCGTGAGGCAGCACTACTCCAGGTCACACAGATCTTGGATCATAAGCTCTGCACCTTCCCAATCATTTTGGTACCTGCCTCCAGGTTTGCCGGTTTGTGATGATGGTGTTGGTCATTTCCAACACCTTTTAAGCACCCCTGCACGGCCCAACAACCACAACATATGATGTTGTGCAACTGCAGCTCCATCCGCAAAAACACATTCCCCAACTTAGCGGGTTTCACTGCACCCTGGGACAAAGACTTGGGTGAAGCCATGGAGGAGAATACCTGGTTAAGAATATTGCAATTCTCTATGGCTTCATCGGCAAAACAGTCCAGGAAATCTTGTACCAGCCTCTTACAGAGGCTCCGACCTCCCCCATAGACTTATTCCATCTTACATTGGCAATGCAACAAGGCTCCAGGAGATGCCCTCAGATTAGGTCATACCAACATACGATAAAATAAAGAGGGAATTAATCCCAGAAGGGTTGTTATTCTAACTGGTAAAACTCCACATACAATCATTACAACGGCATTCTCTAAGTATCCCAGAATAGCTCTTAAAAGGCAACAACTGCATGGAAATGGATGTCTTCCGAACAATGGGGTAGATCCAGACCTAAGTGGTTGTTACATTAGAACGCGTCACTTATTTAGGAGAGCATCATTTCTTTAACTTTCCATAATGTGACTGACGTATGTAATGGATTTACGTAGGTGATGGCCATAACCCAACCCATACGGTCCAATTTAAACGCCTCCCTTCGCCACCAAAGCGAAATTATGGGTGTCGTATTGATCCCCCTGCATCTTTCTTCGTATTTATGCTGATGGTACGTACATTAGGACATATGTGGCACAACATCTGCCACGCATGCGCAGTAAATAAAAATTGTTGATTTGACGTAATCGGCTACCGTGCTTAGCTCAGGCCCATTATGGTAATACATGGTTCTGCTGCCTTAACCGGAGCCAGATTATACTGATCTAACGTGATAGCGCAGCTGTCTGCCCTCCACCTCTATACTTCATCCACAGCAATCTATTTTCTCAGTTCAACCAGCTCTACTTAAGTATGCTTTTATATTTGTACTCTGGTTTATGTTACTTCCACAGTGAAGGATGCAACGTCCTGTGAAAAGAGGTCATATACTGGTGTAAACCATGGCTGTTATGCCCTAATTAAATCATAAATTACACTCATGATAAGCTCTGCGTAGAAAACGGCCACCTTCATGGCATTCAAAGTGCATCCAGTAACATAACTTATTATTGTCCAGCGCTGTAGCAGGTTAATGAACACAGGAGAAAATTGCCTCACCTTAATAAAGTTCTTGCAGTAGATGGGTGGCCACTGACGTCCGCATACACTGTTTTCCAAGGATTCATAAGCCTTGCACATTACCTGGGTGCTTACATTTATGGGATCAAATTCAGTTAATAAATTAGGTGCAGCCAGATCCACACCTAGCTCACTTGTCAAGACCCATTTGTAGGAGCCTTTTTAAGGAAAATACGCATAGAGACCCCTTCCCTACCCCCTCCCCTACCCACTCTTCTTAAAAAGGCCCAAGGTTGTCGTGGGGCACGCCTCTACTTACCCAACTACGTGCAGTCTTCAAGTACCGAAGCGTTACGCAGATTGCATAATCAAACTAATACGCAAGAGGCCCAAGGTCCAAAATTCCAATCACTGTCCTTGAATAACAGATTTCAGCCAGTTAAGGGCAATGGTTAAAACCATACAATACAAAGGGCAATGGTTAAACCCATACAATACAAAACAGGAGTGTTTTAACTGGGAAAGGATGGTCCATTGGTTACTTTTAGAATCAGTCCTGAAACTTTTAGCTAGAACAGAGATTGGCACCAATTAGCCTTAAGTCCTCAGCTGATGTTAAGCTGGCCATACACTAGGCGATTATCGGACCGATCAATAATTATCGGGTGATCGGGCAAATAATCGCTCTAGAGTATGGTGCAGACCAATTTTTGAAATGCCAAATAAACGCACCAGAAAAGCTCTGGTAGATTATTTGATCTTTTGACATGTTTGATTTAAAATCGGGAGAAAGCTCCCAATATTTTTAGGGAGCCAATCAGCAAGCTGAAAGGCTCCCTATTCTTCAGAGCTGCTGCTGTTTTATATCTATGTACAGAGCTGCTCTTACAGGTTTGAAGGTATATTTTATAGCTGTCAGAGCAGCATAGCACATAGATATACAGTAATACAGATAAGAATCAGCCAAAGCCTCACTTCACACAACGGCTGATCCCTGTCTGTACTACTCCCTGCAATAGACGCTGCTGTATATCAATGTGCTATGCTGCTCTGACATCTGTAAAGTATACCTTCAAAGCTGTCAGAACAGCTTTGTGCATAGATATAAAGCAGCAGCAACAGAGAGCACTCTCCCCCTCCCCTCTTCTGCTAGGAATTATCGGGCCCAGCAGGAGGTGTATGCTGCCGATAATGGGACATTTCCCTAGCGGGAAATCGTCCCGTTTTAATGCCCACCCCTTGCTGGGACCGATAATCGTACTAGTGAATGGCCAGCTTTAGAGGCTTGTAATAGCAAGATATCTGCTGGTAGCTTATATACACGTCTAACTTGCATTAAATGAATAGTTACCACCATTAAAAGGTGTACCCAAGTTGCACAGTACAGATCTATAGCATACAATTATCCTCCAGCTGGTTTCCCAGTGATGAGGACAAGAAACATGTTAATTTAACTGCCGAACAAAACAAAAAGGTTTTACTTATAATGGGCAGACAGCAGATAAACCAAGAACTCACCTGATCTGATCAGGTCATCAATCAGGTTTACCATATTTTAAACACACCAAAAACCTGTAGACTACACAGGACAAAAGTCTGGAGACTGGGAGCAGATCCTGAACAAGAGCATTTCCCATACGCAGAGTTTCTAAGCACTGCGCGTAACAGGCTAGTCCACTCCCCACATGAGCGGCAGTTTGCTGACTTATACGTCCATAACCTTCCATTAACTTCCCTGTATGTATTGCCAGTCAGACAGATTGCTATGACGTACGCAATCTCCTAACCCAGCCCATACCGTGCAATTTAAAAACCTCACCTTGCCCACAACGCGTATAATAAATTGTAGAGTGTTGTCCCGCCTTAACGTACGGAACGCTGAACTTTAAGAAACCAATTCCGTACGTTCAGAGTTTCAATGCGCAGTGTGCACACACAGCCGGTGCAATGCCAGTATTAGTTTAGGATCCGGGCCTTATTTCTTAAATTCGTGACACCCTCTCTTTTACAACTGTTTAAATGTCAACGTCCGCAATACACTTCAAAACGTGTTTTCCTCCCACGCTGATCAATGGGGTGATAAGGGATCATCGCAACATTACTGCTTTATTGGCCATAAGTATATAAACTCCATTATTTTGTTACTTAGCAACTAACTTGTACAACACATGAAAAGGCATTAGACTTAGAAGCATTACCAAGAGGGAAATACATACCTGGACAAACCAGGTTTAAAACCAGACCTCTCACATCTTTACTAAACTAAGTTTGAATTTAGCAAAGAAACTGTGCTCCGCTATTCAGCTTGCACATTTTAATTCCCCCGCTGTCACAATTTAACATGGTTTTTTCGAGGCGCAGAATTGCTCCCTTTCTGCACTTATTCACAGACATTTGATCAAGTGTTCAGAGATTTTGCTCATAACGTTTGGTTTCCAGAGGGGGGGAAAATGTGCACAAAACACAAACCCAAAATATATTTGTGATAGTTTTATTTGGTTTTCCTGTGAGTTAAACTAGGGCACCACCCCATTGTGTCTAAAGCTTCACCAAAATTCTTATTTACACAACCCCTGGCATTGCATAAAATAATAATAAGTCTGGATGACATAAATGATGTATTCTTATATATCAGTGAAATAGCTAGTGGTAGCATCATCATCTAAAAGTGGAGTTAGCAGGATTATTTTAAATAAATAAATATAT
>WWET01000122.1:139463-151006 GCA_011038615.1 Limnodynastes dumerilii | reverse complement strand
TATGTATATATATATATATATATATATATATATATATATATATATATATATATATATATATATATTAAAAGTCCAACTCTCCCTCCTATTCCAGCAGCTTGTTCCATTCGTAATATTGTAATTCGGGAGATGCAGGAATTATTGCCTAAATAACTATACATTAGACCAGTGTTCTTCGGCAAACACTTCGAATTGCTACGTAATTTACAATGATGATTGTTCGCCTTCCCCTATTCTACAGTTTTAACTCATTGGCAATTTTGGAAGCAATGTTTTTGAAAGCTATTGATGTCCCGGATATCCGCTTAAAGCGAACACCATTCAAAGAGAGTCTCGGCAGTTTGCACACTTCCATCTCCCATTGGACGAGATTTTCTGCATGGCCATCACCGTGGACGCAGAAGAGTAAGAAGCGTTCTCTCTGCTCATAGTCACAATTGTTGGCGTCTAGAACCTTGCGGATCTCACGCATCATGTCGTTGGGATCCATGGAACTCGTCGTTTTCATGCTCCAGGTAAATCGCAGCGACCGTGGCTTAGATTCTTTGTTTTCATCTTTCTGGTCCCCTGACACATTACGACTAGAAGAAAAGAGAAGTCATGCTATTGTAATTGGTCATTAAAGGATAATGATGATTCATTGGCCCTAAGATACAATCTACAATGAATGTTAATGCTAACACAGGCCTTCACTTAATCACTGCTACATTTCAACTTCTTCTCTTCAGTAAAACCCTCATTAACTTCTTTATGCCCTTGAATATGGCATTACCCAAAACGGTTAAGTGTGTTCCTCACGCAGGGGTTCAAGATCAGACACCTCCCAATGGATCTGGGCAACTTATATTGTGTACATGGGTAACACTAGAGGCTTTGTATTTTGTTTTATACTCAACATTGGGGTAGATTTAGTCAACATAAAAAAAGTAATGTTGAGCTGTTGCCCATAATAATTCTATAGTATATAACTATAGTAAAAAATACTCGTGGCTAGAATCTGATTGGTTTCAATGCATAATACCTCTGGTTTTGAGTATTACAGGGATATACAATGTATTAAGCAGTTCCTCTACAATCTATACCACTAAATGAGTATTCTGCTAAACTATAACATATCCCTCTATAATATACATTGCTGTGCAGTTTAACATAAGAAAACAGGGTATGACATGCAGAAATTCACAACACATTGGCAAAACACATTTCCAGATAGCAGAAGGGGCATGCAAAACACTGTCATGGAGAGTTAACCAGAATGCTTTTGGGTGATGGTTAAAGTAAAAATATGATTGCCCTCACCTTGAGCCCTCATATCTCCCGTTTCTCTCAGATTCAGTTGGGAGCCTCAATGAAAACAATGTGAAAAGCAAAAAACAAGCAGAGAGAAATCTTACACTGATGATCTACAAATGTGTCCAGCAATAAGATAGCCGAATACGTACAAAGCTTATGTTGCATTGAGAAATATCAAACATACTTTCAGAATGACAAGACTGGAAACGTAATTAATCTTACAGACATTTGGGATGCTTATCATTTGGCCCTGCCCACAAAATGTCTGCTTATACTATGTGCCAGTCACAGATCACTGTATTGGCATGTTCGTAAATTTCTAATGAAGCCTATCACCTCATTAGGAACTTGACACCAGTGGGGTAAGAGTTTGTCATTTGTAGGAAACAAAACACATGCAAAAATAAAAAAAGGTCAGAAGATTCACATTGAAAAAAAAAACTATGTATAAAAATTCTGGCCACTTTTATAACACACCAGGTTCTCAAGCACTGTCCTCAGGTACCACTACCAGTGCATGTTTTTCAAGCAACTTCATAACCACATGTGATAATGAGTTCCACCTGTGGGTCTTTTCATATATGTCAGTCAGTAATGAACACACCTGTGCTCCTGCAAAGAGAACTGTACAGATAGTGGTACCTGAGGGCTGTCACTGAGAACAGGAGCTTATATAAGGTCATGTTGTGTGTGGGTTCTCTCTCTTATGCTGTTAATATACATAAAAGGGGAGTTTAACCCCACTAGAATTTAACTCACTGAAGCCCTTGAACAAAAACACTGTATAGTTATTCCACATGAAGAAACAGAATTGTAGAAGTCAACTTTCCATGGATGCCAAATAGAGGGCACTGGACTGGATGCCAAGATAGGCTTCTAATACCAGGGCCTACCTTAACGTTTAAAGACTCCTGTGACATATTGTACAAGTTGTGATTACAACCTGAAGGGACATTACTCCTAAGTCTGGGTTGGTCGCACAGATCCGTGCACATTCGCAGAACAGCAAACGTGGCCGTAATCTGCTGCCAGATGGCAAAACAGAACAAGCAGATGTGTGAAAGAAGTTTCCTAGATGGTTTCTGCAACTGAAAACACCAAAGCTGGCCATATACTAGGATGATTATCGGTCCCAGAAGGGAGTGAGCAGATAAATGGGACCATTTCCCGCTAGGGAAATGTCCCATTATCGGCAACATACACTTCCTCTGCTGCGACCAATAATGCTAGCAGAAGAAGGGAGGGGGAGAGCACTTTCTGTTGCTGCTGCTTTATATCTACGTGCTATGCTGCTTCGAAGGTATACTTTACAGCTGTCAGAGCAGTATAGTACATAGATATACAGCAGCGGCTATTACACGCAGTAATACAGATAAGAATCAGTTGAAGCCGTGCTTCAGACAGCGTGTTTTCAGCTGATCCCTGTCTGTACTACTCCTGCAATAGCCGCTGCTGTATATCTATGTGCTATGCTGCTCGGACAGCTGTAAAGTATACCTTCAAAGCTGTCAGAGCAGCTTTGTACATAGATATAAAGCAGCAGCAGCTCTGAACAATAGGGACCCGATCAGCTTGGCGATTGGCTCCCTTACAATATCGGGAGCTTTCTCTCGATTTAAATCAAACATGCTAAAAGATCAAACATTCTACCAGAGCGTTTCTGGTGCGTTTATTTGACGTTTCAAAACTGTATCTGTACCATACACTAGAGCGATTATTTGTGCGATCACATGCGAGAAAAAGTGATCTAATTCTAAATAAAAATAAATTTGTCATTTTCTTATTTTAGGTAAACCGAGTCTTGAACCCAATAGTTGAAGTCGGTGAAAGAAAACCTACAATAAACTTATTTTTTTTATAAACGAATACAAATATTTAATATGGTTAATATAAAAGGTCTCAATGCTTTCCTTACGAAACCAAAACAAAATAGTAAACTATGACATTCATTTTACCACTAGATGAGCCATGTAAAGTTGTGGTAGGTGTAATAGGGGTGCAGGGAATTTTAACATCTAAAATATTGTAATAAATACTAGATTCATGAATGCTGGGTCAAGAAATCAATTTGAATTAAAGTACATTAAGAGGTTGTAACCAAGGAACACTCAATCTTTTGGCAAAATTTGAGAACGTTTGTCAACCACGTTACATTCAAACTTATAGAGCTCCTCTTCTACACCCTGCTACAATTTTTACTTGTGTATTGTCAGTCAGTCATATTCTTATACAGAAGCAAACAGAGCTGTTTACATTGTGGTCTGAAAGGGGTGGGGGGGATGGACAGATGCCTTAGATAAAAGTTGTGTTGTACAAAAATAGTTAAAGATTTAGATAATGGAAGGTAATTTAAAATTAATCTCTGGCCGGGAATACTCTATTTAAACAGGACAGGGACATAAAATAAGTGGATATAAGCAATACAAAAAAGGATTGCCCAAAAACAGGACATCAACATTAAAGTACAAGCAAATACGTTAAAAAAAAGTACTTCAAGGCAAACATGAGGGGACAGAAAACAAAAACACTTACCTTGGCAAAACAATAAGATATGATAAACATTTAACACCACAACCCTCTGCTGTAAGCATGCCAAGTGTATTAGTAAAAATGAAATATTAAGTTTATGATGCAGATGAGTCATGGTTGCAGAGAACATGCTCGCTGATAAAAAGTACTCAGTGGAAAGAACGAAAGGCCGCGTTTTGTCTAACAAACTTAGTTATTGGTGGAAAGTTTAGTATTTAGAAAATAATTATCAGTTCCAGAAAGACAAGCTATATAGAAAAAAAAATATGCATAGACATCTTAAATCCTACCTTTTTATAAATCTGAATGACATGTTTCTACAAAACAAAACAAAAATTCAAAGCAAAATGTTACAAAATGTGCAAAGTTCTAGAAATAAAGTAATAACAGTCAGTGTCCTGTCTGGGGCAAGTAATACATAGCACAACCAAGAACAGTCATTTGTCCAGCTAGAAATGTCAATATGCAAGTTAAGACTAGAAGCTCTTAAAATAAAAAATTTTAATACACTGTTTACACATTTACAAAAATAAGCTTTATAGCTAGTTAGCTGTGATATTGGTCTATGTCAGAGCGGCTACTGTTTTACAATGGATCAATCTCCATACGCTATCTTAACATAACATGGACGCCAAGTCGCTCCTAACACAGCTACTAGATGATTGGTCAGAAGGACATGTGACAAGCGGGACAACACATTACTCTACATTTAGGTATTAAACATTAGGGTCAGGCTTCTAACAAAAAGGGAAAATACACACAGGACTCATCGACAAACATGAAATCCATTGAAAACTTGACTAACATTTTTATTTATTTTTATTTCTAATTTTTAACTTATCACTTTAATTTAAACATTTTTATAACATGTAATTTAAATTGATTCCCATAAAATGAGAAAAAATAAAATTACAAATAAAAACAAAACTAAAGGAATGTGCTATGAATTGTGTTTTATTTATTAGTTGTTTTTTTTTACAAAAGAAAAGAATGTCGTTAATGAAATACCAACAGTTTTTGTACGCTCTAAAAAGATATGGCTATATGTGCTGAGGTAACAAAGCATCATTTTAGTGTATAAAGATATTCTCCAACGTGTCATAAGTGTAACGCGACGTTCCAATAAGGCTACTACTTCTCTAACATGCCGATAGTACAAACAAGCGACGGAAAGGAGGAAACAAAATGAGAGGTTAGGAATGGGCGTAAACTAATTAAATCAATGCGACATCCTGCAAAAAGGATTGTTTTAATTTAATTTCAACATTGCATTTAAAAAAAAAAAATTTTTTCTTCAATCTGTAACCATTACCTTCTTATTTTTGAACTAATTGTTGTACTATAATTTTGATAAGCTTTAATGCTTGCTGGACAAAAAAAATGATAAATAAAAGTATTGCTCCAGAAAGTGCCACATTATTATAAATAGGGGGGGACTAGGGTACTATAAAAATAGAGGGTACCCTGGAATGACAGTTTAAAAAACAGTGAATGTTTAATTCCAGTGTATTTATTGGAGGTTGTAGTTGAAGTGACAACCATTAAACATAAAGAGAAAAACAAAATAAAGTTTCTATTTTTTCTAAACCTATAGGAGGATTTTCAATTCGGTGTTTTGGTGCACAGGTTCCTGTTTATAAAGGTAGCAGCCAAGCTTAAAACTTTAGGCGTTTGAAGCATTTTAAGGATACCTTATTTCTCGCAGCAGTGTAAGACAGAACTGTCTGTCCCCCATATAGGCTAACAGACGCAACTGATAAAATAACGGTTCTGCCCCATGCAGGCATGCACAGGATGATAGGAGTAGTAGTTTAACAGTTGGAGGGTCACAGGTTAGAGAACTCTAGGAGATCTTTAAGAGCAAGTTGTGTGGCAAAGGCTGTAAGACACAGATGGAGTCTCTTGGCCTGTTTGTGAGTGGTTATGTACAGCAACCAAAACCCCAAAATGCAGTTGGATCAAGTGATGTCGTACAGGTGTAAAAGGAAACTCCCCAAACAATCATGTCATTTTCTTCTATGTAACTAAGTATTTCACACAAACAGGGTATTTCTGAAAGTTTTATTAAACTTTGTTACAAGCATGTTAGAATGGAATCTAAGCCAAAAAATAAATGTACAGACATCTTAATTCAAGATGGAACAGCAGCAGCAGGATTAGATGCTTCAATGGTACAACTTCTGGACCTGCCAGATGTCGGACCCCTCTCTGATGAAAGGGTCTTGGATTTGGAACATAAATTAGAGTCGATTATTTGGCCCTGAGAAGGTTTGTCCTGTTAGAAAGTCCATGTTATCAGGTATTACTTACAACACACAACATTTACATTATTGTATTGCTTTTAACAGATTTGTGTAAACTAGTTTTCTGGAGACAAATTGCAAAATACAGTACAAAAAAAAACATTTACTGTGGTGTCAAACACTATCCAAATATTAGTCAGATCACTGACCGTGGGAAATAGAATCTTTTTTTTTTTTTTAAAGCAACAACATTAAGGCAGCAGTAATACTTTCAAAGGAGGTGTACATACATTAAAGCATAACAATACAAGTTAGTTTTTGTTCAAGGACTGTAACAAAGCATCATAATTATTTTAGATGTTCTAGGAGTTTAGGTGTCTGGTGCTCTCAAAGTAATTTTTAAAAAGTGTTCTTATTAAAGTTTAGTATGTGTTACGTCATTTGTTCCAGAGCATTACACGGCAAGACATTTCTGTTTAAATGTAACAAAGCTATTCAAATACAAAACTACTCTGTTAAAGGGAACATCCACAGTGGACGTTCCCTATAACCTACACACAGTAAGAGCTGTAAACTTTACAGTGTACAACATGCCTGTGTCCTCAGGGATGATCAAGGGCTGGATCCAGACGTAAGGAGCTTAAAATTAAGAGAGGAAGGTTAAACCTGGGCAAAACCATGTTGATTGCAGGGGGAGACAAGTTAATTGTATTCTTTGCATGCAGGGATATATCTGAATTGCTTACGGCACACAGATACTGACCAGCTTTACTATCACACTGTTATTTAGACTTGTGATAGGAAACATCTCTCAACAGATTGCAACAGATGAAATATGACTCCCCTGCAATCATGGTTTAGCCCAGAAGTGCCTTTCCTCTCTTAATTTCAAGCTCATTCTTAAGTCTGGATGCAGCCCCAAGAGTTTAAGGGAAAGGGCAAAAAAGGTGCACATGAAGACCTCAGCAGTTTCATATTGCAGTATGGGGGCCATTTAAAAAAAAATCCAAATAAAATTAGAGTTGAGTTCAAAAACACTCTAATTCAGAAATTAAACAAGGTTATGTAGTATTAACGTTCCATGTGAAAAAGCAAAATATATTTATTTGATGCAAAAAAATGATTCACTTGCACCAAGTATTTGCCCTTACACTCATCAAACTCTGGGTCATCCCCTTGCATGTGGTAAACATTTTTGAATAGATTCTTTTCGTAGCTGGTCTTTATTAGCAGCTCCTCACAGCCCACCATAACGCACAAAACCAAGAGCATCAGAGGCCCAGCAAGGTTTGAGGGTCTTGGGGGGGAAGGTGAGAGAAGTGTTGTGGCCTGTGAGAGCTTTATGGTGACCGGTAGAGAAAGAGGCTGGGCGCCCCTTCACAGGGTGTAAGACAAGAGGGGCATTCGGACAAAGCAAAAAAATATTTGCTAATCAGACCATCGTTAAAAAAAAGAATCTATTTAGATATAACTTTCATTAGGATTTAGTCTTTTTCTTTTACCCCCAATACAAAAAGCTTTTGAGAAAAAAGTATGTGCAATTCCAGATTACACTAGCATTTCAGACTTGGAGGTAGACTTAGTGTTAAACACAGATAAGAGACATTTGTGCCAAGATTCCAAATACTAGTAGCTATTTCCAAGACAAAACTACAGTAAACTACTGGACACTGCTAGCAGGTAGTAACCCGTGTCAGCCACCTTAGAGGCGGCAAGGGTTTAAATTTAACATTGATTATATGTAAAGTGTTTCACACTAGCAAAGCTCTATTCTACAGAGGAATAGATGAGGATACTTTACAGTGTCTCAATGGCTCAGCAGGCAGCACGCTCATGCCTGGTCCAGGTTGGAATGCAATAGAAGGCATCTGGTTTAATATTGCACTGTGATATACCCATTTATGGCAAAACACTTAACAAGCAGTAAGCATACTAGCCGTATTAACAGCAAAAAAAAAAAGTACTTAAGAGCAGACACAAAAAACAAACACAGACTTCTCATGTGTTCTAGAGAGTAAGTGTACAAACTGACCCCAGAAAGCTGCAATCTACCAAAGATTATAACATGGAGAACACCTTAAAGGTAGACTATATCTTTACATATCTACATCACCCAGAGTGCAGAACAGTGTAGAGCTCATGCCTGCAGAGGGACATCTAAGTACGTAACTAAACCCAGGAGGGTAAGAAGAATAGATGAGCCAGGCCAACTACATTTACTGCTTGTTAATTGTAACCAAGTCCCTATGAGCAAAGGTGACATTGGTAGAGCACTCGTACAACCCTCAAACCCAACATACTGTACACTTGTTCTGCTTCTACAAGCCACCACTGTCCCCCCTTCTCTTAATTGCTGTTCACATAATGTCTGTGGAGAATGCTTTCCTCTCTGTAGCACAAGATGGATTTTTGGGCTGTGACCTGTGACACTCCATCTGTTTATGATCTACAAGTCCCATGTGTATGTCCTTGATTAAAGGCTCAGTGGGACCTGCAGTCTGAAGGAGCTGCTGGATGGCCACTTTTCCCCATAAAGGGCGCTACAGCACAACAACAAAAAGAAAACCAAAACGCATAACTCACTAAACGCGGACAAAATACACAGTTACCAATACATTCTTCCATGACTGGGGATTTTTTGGGAGTGATGGCAAGCAGCGAGTGACTGGTGAAGAGAACCCAAACCACCAAAACTTACCTTCTAGTTAATTTTGACGTTAATTTACTAAAAAGATTTGTGGAGCCTCTACTTCGAGTCTGTGACAGTGGTGTGGCTTCGTGTGATAAACTGGGAGAGGCGGGTGGTCCGTTGTAGGTGGCTGTTCGCCGCTCACGGAGCTGCCCGTGGAAAGTGCTTCGGCTGGCGGTTCCCCGGGGGAAGCGCATGCGGTCTGGAATAGTGGTGCTTGTTATGCTGTGTGTTGAGGCCACTGAAGTCCTTTGTTCAGGGATTGTGCTGTGGTGGGAACACATGAAAATAAAAGATTGAGCATTAGCAGAACGCAAAAACAAATGCGGGTTATGTACAAGAAGGGTGGTGGAGCTATAGCCGTCTTCAGAAAGTCAGCCAGCAACATTCACAATATATATATACCGCTGTTACATGAACTTAGAAGTCAATATATGAAAACACTTCAGCGCTAACTGATGTCTTAGCCAAATCATTCGGCTGTTACATCATTACTGCCACACTGGGAACACACTGGGGGACAGGAACCATCTCTTCCGTATAGGTAAGGAGAGCCCACACTCACCCAAAGACATATGACCCATGGACCCTTACTTTAAACTTGTGCGCTGTTCACATTTAAAGTTTAGCAAGACCATACTATACTACCTGCATACCCTCCCCCTCCTACATGGTGAAGGCGCTGTCCACACTATCAGAAACGCCCCATGTTTTTAAGTCTGAATCGGGTGCTGGGTTATAATCTCATTACCCAGCACTATAAAAGGTAACTATACCATACTGACAGGTAGTAGACAGTGGTCTGCAGCTAAAAGTAAAACCAATACTTCTGTCACGTTCATGAACCGGAGGTATACATTTGTGAGTGTTTTTAAGCTCTTCCATAGGAACTTTCACATTAGGTTTAATAGAGCCATAAAACATAGGTAAACTTTAATGTAATGAGCACGCCACGTGCACTGAACGCATTACTTTTAAAGGAGTTGTGAGAACAAATCTATTAAGATCTTAAGGGACACTGCACCCCGATCATAAAGAGTCATGTTTGAAGGGCTCATAAAAATAGGATTTGGATTTAAAAACGTCATTATCGGGCACCTAGAAAATGACCGTAGATTTTCATTATGTATTGCACACAACTTTCATTTATAGGAACGGCACTGAATGAGGCTACTGTGCCATCTGAAAACTGGTAGGTGGCTGCAGCCAATGTACCCAGTCTTTAGGTGGGGTATTTGCCAACATCAATTCATCAGAGCACTTCTCAATAATTCACAAAAAAGTTTACCAATTACAGACAAAAGGTCATGTGTTACAGTATTTCTCAATACAAGACATGATCAAGTGACTTGTTAGACTGACAGAAACACCATAAAGACACAATCCACAATGTTTTAAAGGTAGAAACATTGGAGAAAACATTTTAGACATCACAGAAAAAATTACCAGTAAGGACTTTTTAAAGAAAACAAAAAAAAAAAAAAATAAACACCTTTAGGCACAAGAAGTAGAACGGATCGTAAATCAAATGGGCGACAAGACTGGTCTTGTATTTCGACTGAAGGACAAGTGACATTTAAGGGAACAGGCGGGGATGGGGGCTTATTAGTTTGACGGTACTTCCTGTTATTCCGTTTCAAATATTCTTACTCGGGCCCGAAGTTATCGTCATCACAGGTATTTGTTGGCAACATCTCGGAGTGCCTGGAGGCGGATGCGGATATAGATTTCGGAAGCCGCAGCCGGGCAAAGATGGAGGATATGGCACATACAGAGGCCGGACTAGTTGCATATGTGAATATTCCTGTCAGGCTGCGATGGGGGAAGGGAGGCAAGGGGGAATAGGATTGGGCAGACAGAACGGTATAAATGGACCAATAAGATAGGCACAAGTAAAGCAGAAAGTTCCACAGGTTACATCACATAAAAATTACTGTATTGCCAATGCAGAACAGTCTAAAAAAATGGATTAAAATGTAAAAAATTGTTTTAAAGCTTTCATGTCATTTCAGGAAAACTCTTTCAATGTATTTCTAAGGCATACATCAGATTATACATTTGATTGCAGAAACCATACGTGGACAACTAGACATTTCCATAAAACAGTGTTTTTCTTTCTCGCTTTTAAGAACATTTGAGTCTTTGTGCCAGTTCTGAAGCAGACAACTGGTGTCTGGGAAATCGCCCACTTCAGCCCGCTGGCACCTCTGTGCCATGTCATGTGACCACACACAGCAGCACTACATATGTCACCCATTAATCAAGAGCAGTGGCTGGCTCAGGGATAACAGGACGACGACTGGACGGGCAGGAACCCTTCATATCTCTACACAACATGAAGTGAGCGATGGAGACACAGAAAATCTAAAGAACTATACTGCAGACCTATCACTTGACTGTTTAATACCACTGAAAGACCATATGAAGAGTAACAGACACTGACCTCTAAAGTGTTCTAATAAGGATATAGACAGACCCTTGTACAAGGCCAGCCTGCCGGTGCTAGGACCTGGCTGCCATTAATAGATTCCGAGACTGAGTAAACAACAACCTTTCTCTTCCTTAATTCATTCCTCCAGTGTAGCATTAATCACAAAATACTTATGACCCCCTCCCCCATAAAGAAAAACCAAAGTATACACATTACCTGTTCTCTTTGCCATTTTGAATGACTGAGTGGCGGTCAGTGGAGGCGCGCTCACTGCAGACATACGTATTTCGACGGCTCATTCCACTAGACGTAGAATTATTCTGCAAGAGAAGGAAGCAGAGAATGAGGGAAGAGATTC
>WWET01000122.1:127195-139433 GCA_011038615.1 Limnodynastes dumerilii | reverse complement strand
TGAACACCAATTCCCCGCACATGATCCTGGTGAACTGCACTCCGTTCTGGCCTGTGACATTTACAGTTTCTCAAGGCACTTTCTGGCTACAAAACAATAAAACCCTGTTTAAGTGACAGTCACTTTACCCAACAAACCATTTTCCCACAGCAACAAAACGGAACTGAAAGAGCATCAGTCTGGCAAGAACATGATTGATATGGGAAAATGAGGAGAGGACAGTGCCATCACATGGTCATAGTCTAAAAAAATAACAGTCATCACGTAAAACGGGAAAGGCTCAGAAGTCCGGAAAGTAGGTAAGGGGCTTACCACCCCGTCACCGTATTATTTACACACCTCCCCCTCCCAGTTAGAGTAAGAGCCATCAGGAACACTCCCATACAGAACTGTGGCCCCGGAGCCATACTGAGAATGCACTGCATGCAAAGTCACAAAATCACAGCTCTCAGTATTTATGAATGATAGAAAATGGGAATGTCAGCAACAGAAAAACTTACAGTGGGTACAACCGAGCTTTTCTTGCGGTCAGGGATATCCGCTTTATTTGGATTGTTGGCGTTTCCAAGCATCGGGCTTGGAGGCGTTACGCCTCTCCCACTAACCGCACTACTACTAGATTTACGAGATTGCAACCCCTCTTCCTTAAGATCGTTATCTGTGGTGCTCGTCTGGCTTCGCTTTGGGTAAACTGTGACAGCAGGGATGGCGGGACCAGCTAAAAGACAAATATAACGTTTTCATTTTATAGAACCATATAACAGTAGCCTAGGCCATATAGAATATGAAAAACGAGACTGATGTGATAAGGAATGCTCATAGCCCCCTAAAGTTATGAGCCATTAGAGCCTCTAAGCTTCTATGTCTGAAATTTAGAGAGTAAAGCTGGCGACATACATCATGAATGAGAAGATTATTATTATTATATGAGGATCGTATTAGGATGTTCACAAAGCAGAAGGGAAAACTGCTATGGTCACCCCACTTATTCCATGATCAAAAGATGCTTAAGGTAACTCCTTCTATAGGATTGATTTATTGTGAGCCAGGGACATCACAGAGTGTTGCCAGCCTTACTTGTATTGCTCACGGCAAGTACATCAGGCAGGAGTATTAAAGAAAAAACTGGTCTAACCTTATACTTATGCAACTCTGTTATCTATATATACTAATATCAGATAACTACATAAAACCACTGAATGCAGCTTTAAAAATACTATAGTTATAGCTCATTAATGTGACCTTAACACAGTAAAGTAAAACACGCAGCACTGCCATGTCTACTCACCATGGTCACTGTACCGTCTCTGTTTTTGGCTGGAAGAGATGCTTCGCTGCACCTT
Organism: Limnodynastes dumerilii; assembly: GCA_011038615.1. Taxonomy (NCBI): domain Eukaryota; kingdom Metazoa; phylum Chordata; class Amphibia; order Anura; family Limnodynastidae; genus Limnodynastes; species Limnodynastes dumerilii. The sequence continues at coordinate 138,090 of WWET01000122.1, read as the reverse complement.
GTGGTGCGGGGATTGTCCAGTGCTATTGTTGAGATCGCTGCTAGGCCTGACTTTGGCAAGTGACAAATTACTGCTAGAGCTGGAGTCACTGGCGTCCAACTGTAGAGCAGGGAAAAGAAAAGAAAGATTCAGAAACTTGCAAACTCCTACAAAAAGACAATTCTCTGCAAACCAACAGCAAAACGCAACGTGTTAAACCCAGAAAACCCTGCGTGGCTGTCATAAGAAAGAAGAAAACATTGTCAACTATTAATAAGCAGATACATTTGATTATGTGTTTGGAACAAAGAATGTTTGAATTACCAGTTGCTGGATTCTGTATTAATTGGCCAGATTTCCAAAACTATTGTTTCGAAACGAACATTTGAAAAATAAACACAAAGTAAACTGCAAAAAAACAGCTTTAAGTATAAAGTTCTCAATAATTAGTGAATCCATTTACTAAAGGCCAAAATAAACTAATACCGGAACAGTGAAGAATTACCTCCATGTCACTGGAGAGCTGCTTTACAACTAAACTTACACTGTAGAATTACACACTAGGCCTTTTTAAAGTTCTTTATTTGCCTTTACAGCTTCTTGAGAAAACAACAAAATGGATTGACTGGTGGAAAACCAAAGAGGATTAGAGTTAGTTGATAAGCCGCAAGGAAGAACCTATAACTAGGTAGATAATAATGTAAGGGACATTTTCATATTGCTGCTTCCTGTGCTGCCTCTCTGCTGGTGTCAGGTCTCTGAAGGAGCCATTGTGTAAATCCTGTCTACAATCAGTGTAGAAATAACCTGATAGTGGGGGCAGCTTTAATAAGATGGGGATGGAACCCACATTACAGCAGCCATAACACAGAATCTGGTGGCCATCTGCAAAACCTCCACTATCATTACAAAAGCTGTAGTTAAACTATCTCAATGCCAAAGGAGAAGGAAACAGATCCTGTGAATGCTGCTATTGGATGTATGCTCTTATGTATATTGGTATCATTTATTACAGGAACTGACAAATAAAAGACTGAAGAAAATAAATTGGTGAAAAGTGAAGTACAGCTACCATAATAACTTATGTTATACTTCATAGGCTTTTACACTTCACCATCTTTACTATTTGACCTGCTACATTATTACTAGTTGTATGGAATTTGTTGCCAACCTGCATCTCTCTCAGTGTTGTGAAACGACAACTCCCAGACAGGTTACTAACTTAGCTCCGTAATGTTATACCTAGCAATTCATGCTGGGACTTGTAGTTTTACAACTCCTGGAGACACAGGTTGGCCAGGTCTGATAAAGGCTTGGCTTTCAATTACTAAGACAACAGGGGTCTCTGTGAGTAATAGTGATGAAACAGAGGTTGCAGAGGTAGGAGGCAGCATTGTCACTTTTACATAGGACACCTTTATATGTTTATATAAAGGTTGTTTCCTCTTTCAGCTGAGGGAAAAACAGAAATGTGTAAAATACACAATAAGCTGCAGAAGTACAAAACATTAGTAAAATCCAAAAGGTCAGGAAACTGAACAATGCTGTACTGTTATGATGGATGATGACAAGTCACCTATAACAGCAGTCTGCCTATTACCCAGAAATGAACCACGTTTCAGACTCATTAAATACGACAAGTAATGCGGCTGGAGCTAAATAAAAGTGCTATGTACATAAACAATATAAAGCTGATGACTGAATAAAACACTGCTGTGAACGTTCTATATTCTATACACTGCGATATGAATTCATTTCCACTTGATGGATGGTTGTTCACAGCACTATTTTACATGACGTAATCGGTTTTACATACACACTGAACTTTTGTTGCCGCTATTTATGCACTTCGCACGTCTAAGCTCAGCGACAGCCACTTTAACTTTATTTATACTACTGAAGAAGCTATTTAAATCCATTACTAATTACTTCATTTTGAATGCAACAAGAAATCGCTGTGAATTTCCTGCAATAGGAAGCCCTGCAGTACAAATAAATGTTTGCGATGGGTGTGAAGGGGTTTTCTTTTTTTAATACTACCTCAGATGATTTTCTTCCCAGTAACAGGTATGTCGCAGTGATCTCGTCGTATTTCATTTTGCTAAGGGATTCTTGAATCTCTTCCCTTGAGTATCCCATTCCAACCATTATATCTAAAATCATACAAAGGCAGCAAATATAAACGCCCAAGCATCAAGAAAATACTTCAATGTTACTCGATAAGATAATGCTTAAGACTATTGACAAAAAATATTAAACGATGAACAATTACCAGACGGCTGCAATAAAAAAAAAACTAATTCCTAAAAAAAAGTGCCCATGTTCAGCATCTGTATAAAAATGTAAACAGTAAAAAAAAAAAATCAGGGCTCTGGTCTGTACGTCTGCGAGAGAGGGGGTGAGAGAGGAGTGCACACCCCGTCACTTCCCTCCGTTGTGCAGGCTTTATGGCAGCTTACGCTACCATAAGCCTGCATTAACTCTGTTGTGCTGATCCGCAGCAGTATGTGAGCCCCCTCCCACACTGTACACTTTGCATGCTTCCCCTGGAACTATGTTACGTAACCCTAGCGTAACTTCGGTAGGGCGCACCTTGCATGCGCAAGTGATCTGACGTTATCCGGTCCTGATACCAGGGTACTCTGGGCTTTGGAACAGCTAAACCAGAACTATATGTGCCATTGGGATTTTACCACATGGCACAGCAATTCCAAACTCTTTAGGGCAATCGCAGTACTTCCAAGGTGCAGAACAATGTCAAAGAGGAGCCTAGTCCAGAAAGGCTGCCCACTGCAATACACTAAGATTTCTTGTACTTGTAGTAAGAAATCTGCTTTTGTTACCGTTACTATTAACATCCAAATAGCAGACAAAGGGCAGTATATATTAAATGGAACAGCATTCTAATAAACAGGTCTGGCAGCAGATAACTTGTTCTAACCAATGTCAAAGAGGAGCCTAGTCCAGAAAGGCTGCCCACTGCAATACACTAAGATTTCTTGTACTTGTAGTAAGAATTCTGCTTTTGTTACCATTACTATTAACATCCAAATAGCAGACAAAGGGCAGTATATATTAAATGGAACAGCAGCATTCTAATAAACCGGTCTGGCAGCAGATAACTTGTTCTAACACTACCACACATTTGCTTTAACCTTCCTAGCAGCAAGTGTCACTAGAATTGATTACCTATTCGTTTCTGGTCCGCAATATCAAGCTCTGGCTCAACAAATGGCTTCAGCTCATCCTCCTCGTGTCCTGCATTGATCCATCTGTCCTTCATTATTTGCTGTGTTACAAAGAGATGAGATGAAATGACAGGGTGATAGGAGGGGGAGGAAACGAAAAGCACTTTGTGACTATATTATATATATGTATATATGTGTTGGAGACTTGGGGACCTCTGCCTGGGGTGAGCTCTCAATTTAAAAACACATTATTTATGACCCAAAGTTAGGACTTAGACAGTTTTAGAGTTAGGACCAAAACAGAGGAGCCTTGTAAGTGGCTGGTGGCTTATCATATCTGCAAATGTAACAAATTCTCTGACTTATTTTAAAGATAGAAAGTTATGGTGTGTGGCTGGGTAACTGTGCTGGGGTGTCTCTGTGTTTATTTGTGTAAATTCCCCTTACCTTACAGCACCTGCTCCATATTACCTTATAAATTGAATTAACCGTGTGTGTGTTCATTTCACTCTGAACCACCACAAACATTAGCAACAAGGAGACAGATCCAGAGCTACACTGGTGCAACCCCCCTGTGTAAGCGTAGTTAGACATAGTTATGCCGGCTGAAGTCTACCCTAACTTCAGCCAGCGTAACTGTGTCGAACTACGCTCACACAGGAGCGTAACATCCCTAACCCAGCCCTCCCTTCCTAATGACTCTCCCTGCCCCCGCCCAGCTTCTGTAACTACAGCGTAGTTACGGAGCTGCCTGCCCCCCTCGTCCATAACTACGCTGTAGTTACGGACGCTAGGCAACATATGCTGTTCTTACGCTGCCGCCCACCATAACTACAGCGGGCGGCGTAGCTCTGGATCTGCCCCAGGGACCCCATTTGTCACTAAACTTGGGCACACACATTATATGGATTGTTTCTTTTCTAAAGGCCAGTTCTCCCATAGACAGACATGTACGACCACGCTTACCTCTAGAGTGCCTCTTTTGGTTGGATTTAGCACCAAGAAACGCTTGAGAAGATTTTCACAGTCTGTTGACATGTAGAAAGGAATTCTGTATTTGCCCCTCAGCACCCTTTCCCTTAATTCCTTCACAGAAAAATATAAACAAAATGAAATTTATAAATATAAAAAAATAAATTTGGTTTTAGCAAAATTACCAGTGAACAGGACTCCTTTTAAAAAGGGAAAAGGTGCTTAACGTGCAGATATGTACCTTCTTCCAAAATTGTTAATATATTCTATCAAAGAGTCTAAAGTTAACCTGGCTTCTCCCCCACAAATTGACCACTAAATATTAAAAACAGACAATGCCATTTTAGTACTGAATTTCCATCATAATCAGTAATCAATCTGCTTCATAGAGATAAGGTTCACTTAGAAGGGCCAGTGGATCAGCAGTGAGCCAAGCCTACACACTGCCAAAAATACAAACACAAACCACGTACAATGAGAAAGTTAAACATCTTAACCAGGTCTCTGGCAAGTACCCACATGACAAGGGCATTCACAGGATAAAGCACCGGAGAATGCAACACTTTCCCTCGGCACAATTTAACCTCTTCAGGGAGGAATATTATTTATTAGTTATGTGCCCAATTAAAGGCAGGCATTATAAATGCGTTGTCTGTAGATAGATTTTGACTATATTGAACTATTTAGTTACAGATATATATTTAAACTCAAAGTTTTACAAACCATATGTAAATGGAAAATGGAAGATAAAAGGAAATGGAATATACTGAATAATGTAAAAAAAATATTGCTGTGATATTGAAGTTTGCAAAACGTGAAATAAATCAGTTTATGATGAAGGGGAAATAGGAGATATGGCATGAGCCGCTGCAATGTTTCATCAAACCCATTAAGCATCACAGAGACAGAGGGTTAAGTGTGCATAGAGGAAACACTAGTGAGAACACGTAACATCTGGATTCACATATCTGCCTACCCTATACAGCATGGCTGTGGTCACCACTGAAGGGACATTTGTTGCCTTTAGAAGACATGACTCCCGTGACGGTATAGTCTACGAAGACTCCAACGGCAACACGCAAGTTTCTTATTCCTACCACCTTCCTGCAGCCTAACCTTAACCCTCCCCTTTCCACAGCCTAACCCTTCCCCTTCCTTTCCCACAGCCTAACCCTTCCCCTTCCTTTCCCACCTCCTAACCGTAACTAGAACAGGTACCTTGATAAGGCAATAAGACCATTCGACATGTTACCCACCCTGAAACTTCAATTTTCACTATATAGAACAATCGGCAATGAAGCTTTCAGCTGTATCATTGCCTAAAACATGCCCTTTGAAGCAGGAAAGGCCTAACATGTAGAGCAGACATAAAATAACGCATACTGCAAACGTATAGCGATTTCCAAACTGTCCACACACATAAATGTATATATAAATCACAAAGGAAATTTTGCAGTAGTAAGTGTTTTATATGTGTATGAATATACGGTTCCCCCACACACACAGGTCCGGAATCCCAATTACGTAGTTTTGGTCTTGCGTACGTTGTTTTAAGAATTGAGCTACTGTGCATGTGTAGTAGCTTATTTACAGAAATGGCAGGTAGATAGCGTAAATAAGCTACTATGCATATGTAGTAGCTCAATTCTTAAAACAATGTACGCAAGAGGAAAACTACGTAATTGTGAATCCTGACCACAGTCTTTACTAGTGTTCTGAAGTCATGTGAACGCACCTTTAAATTCTGCCCATCAAAGGGTAAAGATCCACTGACAAGAGTGTATAGAATAACCCCTAAGCTCCAGACATCCACCTCGGGCCCGTCGTACTTCTTCCCCTGGAACAGTTCCGGGGCTGCGTAGGGTGGGCTGCCGCAGAAAGTGTCCAGCTTGTTGCCAACAGTAAACTCGTTGCTAAACCCAAAGTCTGCTATTTTAATGTTCATATCTGCATCCAGTAAAAGGTTTTCTGCCTGTAAAATTGGAAGTAGCATCAAATCACAACAGCCAAATCTTATTCTGTAACTAGATCTAATTCACCACAACAAGAAAACAGCCCGATATATACATTGAGTGATCTAGGAGTCATAAGATACGGGGAGCGGGCACTTGAATGAACATGTTACATGCTTGAACAAGAGTAAACATACTAAGGAGAAATTGCACAGCAAAATATAAAACAAGGAGCGGCCGCAGCATATCAAGATTCAACCCCTACTATACTAGTGAGGTCCTACCTTATATCACTACAAAGAACAAGTGGAAAACAGGTGAGACAAAGTAGAACTGATTCACTGGCGCATACTCCAAGAGATAATTATAGTAAAGCTGGCCACACACTAGAGAGATTATCGCTCCCAGCATGTGGCTGCCGATAAACGTGACTATTTTCCCCTGGGAAGAGGTCCCAATATCGGCAACACACACACCAGAGTCTGGGAGTGATAATCTCTGCTGGAGAGCATGCAGCTAGGCTATTGGCTGTCTGTAGTCTCTCTGATTGGCTGGATCTCCTGTCAATCTTGGCAGGAGACCCATGCAGCCAGCTTATTGGTTGTCTGCAAAATACCCAGAGGGAGAGAGGACAACGCAGCAGCCTGTCAGTGTGTGGGGCTCTGCAGCACTCTGCCCTCTCTCCCCCTCTGTGTTAAATGTCTGTCCAGCAGGGCATAGCACTGCAGAACACTAGGCACCTCCAAAAACTGCTGCTAGGGTCCAATTATCAAATCAGGAATTCCGATCGATGAGATAATCGAACCCTAGCATTTTTGGAGCGTTTTACGGCATTAAAAAATTCTTTCCCACACAATAGAGCAGTGTTGGCTAACCTGTGACACTCCAGATGTTGTGAAACTACGAGTCCCAGCATGCCTTAACTGCAAAAGCATAGCAGATACCTGACAAAGCATGATGGGAATTGTAGTTTCACAAAACCTGGAGTGTCACAGGTTAGACACCACTGCACTAGAGCGATATTTGGACCAATCCACGACAATTGTGTGTTTGGGCCGATAATCGCTCTAGTGTATGGCCAGCTTTACTCTACCTACAATGAATCCACCATCAACATCCAGAATAGTTGCCAAAACTGTTTACAGACTAAAATATAACTTATTCATTAAGAAAATAAAGTTATATTTTAATCTGTAAACAATTTTGGCAACTATTCTGGATGTTGGTGGTGGATTCAGTATAGCTTCCTCCAGGAGCAACTATAATTATCTCTTGAAGTGTGCGCCAGTGAATCGGTTCTTTGTCTTCCCTTGTTTTCTACATGCTTGAACAACCACATTTAAAAAGAAAAAAAACCTATTTGCAGAAGTTAATTGTTGATAACATACAACAGATATTGAAGCATTGAATGAGAGCACTTAAGCTGTTTGTTCTGCAGAGCACAGGAAGTGTTGATTAGAAACCAGTCACAACAATATAAAACACTATAATGTCAGGTCAATGTCGGGAGCCAGCATGTTCTGCCATATAGAGGATATGTTACTTATAGCGCTGCAATGTTTCACTTACCTTAAGGTCTCTGTGAACTATGTGTTTCTGGTGACAATACTGCACTGCAGATACAATCTAAAAAGGGGAAAACCAGCATTATTTGTGTCAAATCAAGGCACTATCCTCATCTACATATTTCTATATAGTAACAGCATATGCCATGAGCATTTGAATGGAGAGGACAGTAACAAAAGGAGATTGAATATTAACAGCAAGGCAGGAGGTAGGAAACTACAGAAATCCAGTCACTTGGATAACCACCTCGTCTAACTGCATATGTGCTGATCACCCAACCTAGCTGATACTGCTAGAACTCTCAGGGCCAGATTTACTAAGCTGTGGGTTTGGGAAAGCAGAGATGTTCTCTTTAGCAACCAATTCAGATTCTAGCGGACATTCTCTAGTATGTTAAAGAAAAGCGAGAGCTAGAATCTGATTGGTTGCCATGGACAACATATCCACTTTTCCAAAGCCGCAGCTTAGTAAATCTGGCCCTCACAGTCACACATTTGGCCAACACAAATGTAAAACCTTTATGCTGTGCCTCACTGTAGTATAATTCATAGAAAATACTATTTCATATGCAATGGTAATGGAAAAACTTGCATTGTTGTTTACCAGGAAGTTACAGGTGTGAGTGCAGCGGTGAACGATGATGGGTTACGGATTATGGGACAGGCATAGTACAAATAAGAGCGTGTGGACAAGACAAGTCATTAAAGATGGATACAGCATATGTGGTGAGTGAAACCACTACCGTCTATGTTTACAGTATCGATTGGAATTGCTTTAGTCTTCACTTCGCCTCGGCTGGCTTGACACGACAATTTAATGTGGCAAGAGCAAATTTCCATATAGTGACAAGATGAAGGACATCGCTGTACGGTATCTGGTTCAGAAAGCATTGTGGTAGCCATAGAGGATTCAGGAATCACGTGTGACTTGTCTCAGTAAAAGGTTAGCTGCCCTAATGCATTTCTGAGCAGCAGTCTCTCCACAGACTAGTACACTTGTCAGCAGAAACGCCCAAACCATCTGCTCTCCTTTATATCTAGCAGCTCATAGGAGACGGCTCCGCTTTGGCTGCCAGGGCAAGCCATCTATTCCTGTACCAAACTGATGTCATACAGTAATGACACTTCCCATGCCAGAACACAGGTACAACAGAGAGCTGCAGAGAAACCTTCAAGCCATCTGGTGTTCCTAACATTTTATCAATCACTTTCCCAGAAAATCGATTCTGATCTATAATTACACTTTAATTGCCATCAAGACTGTCAAAATTAAAGTAATGAACATTAAACCTAAGTGTAAACAGAAGGGGAAAATAATAAAGAGTAATAGGAAGAGAACAAAACCTACAATATACTGTGCGCACACAGACCAGACTAACCATTCTAAAGGAAATATTTCCACATTACACACCTGCCGGAATTTGGCTCTCGCTTCCTTTTCCTTCATTCTTCCGTGTGCAACCAAATAGTCAAACACTTCCCCTGCAAAGGAGACGCGAGAAGAGCAGAAAGATGAAATAGAACCATGGAGTGGATTCATTGCCAAAACAGAACACATTGTAACTGATCAAAGAAATAACCATGTTGCAGTATTTACTGGGGTCTTCCTGGCGGTTCTCAACCTTTTTTTTTGGGGGAGAATAACAGTTACCCACTATGGATTCATGTCAAGCACCACTTCATACCTATGTCCTATGCATATATTTCTTCCAGGGGTTTGTTATTTTTGTTTACATATTTTTGTAGTGATTTTAATGTGTATTTCGTATATATGCCATGTAGCCCTCAAAATATCAAGATAATTTATAGATGACATCCTTGGCCATTTGTTATCGTACCTACAACGTTGACCAGTTGTTCAGAGTACCACCAGTAGTACTAGTACCTCTGGTTGAGAACCCCTGTTCTAGATAATATCAAATAAAAAAAAACCCAAAATAAATGTACACATGAAAGACAGACACATACATACATACATACATACATCTTTTAAAGCTAGAAAGTCATGGTTTGTTGCTGGGGTGTCTTTTTTGTATCTGTGTGAACTCCCCACACCTTGCAGCACCTGCTCTATATTACTTTATAAATTGATTTGAGCAACCTCCATATTGTGTGTTTGTTTTAAAGCGTGTCTGGGATAGCAGCTGACAGGGGGCGCTGTCTAAGAGTAGCTGTTTTAGAGACTCGGGGGACCTGTGCCGGTAAACACATGATATATGACCCAAAGTTGGAACTACCAAAAGGTTTAAGATAGAATGTCATGCTTTGTTGCTGGTTAATTGCAAGAGTGCTGGGGTGCCGTGTGTGCGTTTTACTTTGGGAACCTGACTCCTCCCACTTGAAAAGTATGCCGCGGATAATACATACATACACATTTTTACATACACACAAACCCCAAAATAATGCTCCGTACATATAGCTACAACAAAGGATTATCTGGAAACTTTCAACCCTTAAAAAAACACTGAAAAGTATCCAAGGACAACTAGACCTAAAACAACATCACAATATAAGCACTTCGTGTTACACTTCTTAGAAAGGAGTTTAAGCAGACGCACGGTGGATTTGAGCTTTAAGAATTATCTTAAAATGAGTTACAATTAAGCCTGTTATCACACGTGCTCCCATGGGTGAAATTCATCTCCACACACCTGTTAGAGGTCCATGAGGACCAAAGATGCCAAATGATAGTGCCAAAAATCAGGCTCACTGCTCTGTCTGAGCTAATTGTAGAGAGCCAAGTGACAACACAAATCAGAAGAAAAGTTACTTTAAATCATTAAAAGGAACCAAAAAGCAGGTTTACGAAACACTCGTCAGAAATGCTACAATACAAAATGCTCTCCTGCGATCATATCGGAAGAAGGTATTTACACAGTAAGCGTTAGCCAGAGGAAGGTGCTCTGTAAATCAACACACTGCAGGTGGTTTCTAGCACACAGAGCACAAGACAGATAACAAGCCATAGTGTGCAAAGAACGATAAAGCAGGATAGTTTTGTTGCATAAGAGTAATAACCAGACTGTGAAATGCGGTTCAGTTCTTATATGTAATGTTCTCATGTCATGTAAACACACCATGTAAGCCTTCAGAGGAGAATACATAACTGGTGTGTAAAGAGGAACTCGTTTAACTCCAACATTTCAGCCAATTAAACAAGTCCTTAATAAGAACACACGCTGACCACACTCGCACAGTACCTCTGGCAAACACTCACACTTGTTCTAAGATGACATTTA
>WWET01000122.1:71508-84550 GCA_011038615.1 Limnodynastes dumerilii | reverse complement strand
CCCTACAGCTTACCCAATATGCTGGGAAGATTCTGCTGCCCTAAGAATCCGTTACAAATACTATGAGTTGTCACACAAGAGACTTTATAATGACCACTTACACGAAGGAAATGTCGTCTGTATTTCTTGATCTGCTCTCTTATCCTTTCATCAAAAAGAACTTCTGTTAAGACCAATGGTGCCAACATTTTTATGTCGAGTCTTTCAGCCTCCGCCAGAATCTCTTTATCTGATGAGTCCATGACACCCTCTTCCTTCTTTTTCTACAAGAGAAAACAGATTTAGATATAATATAAAGCAGCCAACTGCAGTCAAATGCACCAACATAATGATCTAATCTCAGAAATCAGTTTATCCCCCCATAGTTGTAGAGTACGTAAATGTATTTTAATATAGTATAAATCTATAGAACCATATTTATTCATAACACTGAAGGGATACCAAGTTTTTATGTGTGGATCTGTTAGCACTTTGCATATTTACCTTTAAGAAGTCAAAGAGAAGATTTACTCGGTCCTCCACAGGTTTTTCCAAATCTTCACTGAGAGTGAGATTCTTTGCATGATCACTTATTTCCTCCATTCTTTGCTTCATAGCTTCCTCAGATGTGTCTTCACCCCAGTCCTCATCATCATCATCCTCCTTTAGAAAACACACATATTTAGCAAACTTAGCTCTGATTCTAGTTCCATAAAGACAACAAAATCCATTCTAAAAAAAAAACAAACAAAAAAACCTTTAAGCTTGCATATGTAAGAACAGAGATTTTAGAACTGCTGTGAACAACAAAAAAAAGAGAAGACTATGTGCGGTCTTACCGCATGTGGAGGATTAAGATCTGTTAGTGCTGGTGTGTCATTGTTTGCCACGGAACCATTTTCTTTGAGCTTCTTGTTCTTTTTATCTTCCTTCTTTTTGCCTGTACCACCATCTGTGTTCTCTGAAAAAGTCGCAAAATTTACTTTTAGAACAGTTGCAAGATAGGTTGCATTACTGCATGCATAGACAACCACCAACATTTTGAGTGAATCTAAAACTGCTAGCATTTCACAACATAGATATAGTGGCTATCTGGCAAAGCAAGACAAGATTTGCAGTTCCATAACATCTGCAGTGTTGCAGACTACCTATGCCAGCTTCACACCTAAATGTCTCATCTGACCATTTTACGGTTCCCCTTCACCAATACACAATCACTTACCTGGTGGATTTTTGAGAATGAAAGTACAGAGTTTATGGTTTGTGTCCAGCATGCCTCGGTAGCCACAGGCTTTACAGGAATTACCTATTGTTTGTTTCCTAGCATTGACATGCTGCAAGAATAAGACAAGGATAGTTAGTTACACAACTCACTAAACAAATATTTTCTGTGCGAGTACTGGAAATGCAGATATAATTGTAAATTGAAAGGACTAAGTTAATAATGCCTCTGTATTGTTTATCGTTAAAATCCCAGAGGAACATTGGTCATATGATGCTGCCCTGTGCAGTCAAAGTAGAAAGCTTTCTACAAAGTAAATAGCAGCATTAACAAATACTTTAGTAATATGTAGAACAGATTTACCAGATCAGTTTCAGGATTGTCACACTCAGGACATAGAACAAACTTTTTTATGAATCCATCCAACATGTCTTGCAGCTTGTTTGCCTCATGAGATCCATTGACAATGTAACGGTCATTCTTAACATCAAACTGGGTCTGTGCTCCCAGCTCACAACCAAAATATTTGGTGGGATCTGTTTAAAGAAAATAAACCATTAAGTCAGCAACACGTGTCTTTACAGATTAAGATATACATATTTATAGCAACACCCATTACAATCGGGTGGCAACTGGGAGGTTAGTGGGTCTATAAAAAGGTTAGTCAGTTTTAGCTTTTGTAAGAATATGTATAAGAGCATAAGAATTGGATGGCAACTAAAACACAGAGCAGATGTAGAAACAAAATATATTCTGTAATATAGTTCCATGGCCTGAGAGAATTTAGCTGCATGTCCAATGTTAAACAAAGAGTAAGTCAGAGAATTAAGTGTCAGCAGAACACTAAAGGTTATATTACTAAAGATTAATATACACAAAGATATCTCAGATGGAATACATAGAAACAGTGCAACTGCATACACAAGCACTGCACAAACGATCATAAAGTATGAAAATATATCAAACACTTACAACAGAAACCACTCCAATTAAATAGCATTTTTTTCCCCCAAATACAGAAAAAAAATCTTTAAATAAATCATGAAAAGAAACCTTATCTAATAGAACAAAGCATAATGGCAGGATTCCAAAACATTCCCAGCCTTAATACAGCTTATAGTTTACAGGATGCGGTGCTGCGGCTATAAGATGCGACTTCACAAATGACTCCCTTAAAGGCATACAGATGCCAAGTTGGACCGTTCTCATATGACCATATTATGATTAGATAAAAAACCTACTTACACGTTGGAGGCCGATTAAGCGCCTTTGCAACGTCAACCATGTTGACTATTACTGTTTTTATTCCATTTCCTTTGCCCTCTACCTAAAAGGAATAAAAAAAACGACATCAATCATTTCCATATTATAAAAGTTGTTGACACTATTCTGACTAATAGCAAGGAAATGTTACCTTGGCAATCAGACGGGGCATTTTGTACCGATAGAACTGATCGGAAACGCTGCGGTTGACGTTGACAGACATCTTTGCTTATTATTAGCTCTTTCAATAAGAGGAAAAGATCTTTGATTGCAACTTTTTGGTATCTTCTGTCTGGAGAAGACTGGATGACATAAACGACTGCAAGAGTTCTCGGTCTCTGACATGAAAATAATTTCGCCACCGAGGCTGTGAGCTTCTTGTTTGTATGCTATGTTTCCCCAATACAGGTACCAATGGCTGCGCAACAGCTCTATGGAACAAAAGAAAAAAAAGTTAGTTTTTGTAATCCAAAAAACAAAAAAAAAAAAACAAAAAAAAAAGGGGAAAGGAGGGCCACAACCACCAAAGTTGTACCCAAATTTGGATACCAAGCAAACATAAGGGCTGATCAAAAACAGGCAATGGATCCGACATACAATTTGCATGGAATACCTAACACATTTCCACAGACAAAACATTTCACAGATCAATTCTTCATACCAATGTAGACCAATCTGACGTTATACCACATCTACATAATGGCCAGTTAATATTGCATATTCCAATTGGTCATTTAAATTCTTTAAGTTTTACTGGAAGTCAAAGATCAATGGACGGCTTTCAAAACAATGATTCATGCATAAAAAGAATTAAAAATGAGGGGAGTGGCAATTATAGATGCTTGAAGTTAACATTACATTAGTTTGTCCAAAACAATAAAGTTTGTTCAGAAGATGAAACTTAATACACTTAAACATTGATTAAAAACAATTTACAAGTCACTGATCAAATGCAATTAACAGAAAGATACCAGTTGCAAACTTGGTCTGATGAGCTTAAAAAAAAATGCAACATTCTGCATAGAATTTACAACCCGATACTTAAATCAGACTTAATATATGTTCCATAGGTTACACATACCCCACATATGAAGCTTTAATTTTTACTAAGACCCATAGGCTACTAAAACCCAATGCACAGTTCAACCATATGGCACAAGGATTGCTGGGACTTGTTACACACAGGCTAGAATGCCACAGGTTGCAATGAAAATAACCCCTGTTCATACAAGCACTCTCAGTAGGCAAAAGGCAGATATAGAAACAACCCCATAGACGTAGGACTGGGAATACACACACACACGGGAGGGAGAGCTCCCCATGACTCACAACTGCAGTACTGAGTCAGCCCTGCCAAGAGCGCATGCGCGCGTCCCCTCCAAAGCTCCTTCGCCTCTTCTAACACACCCAACGCCAGGAAAGCCAACCTCAGCAGCCACCGCTGCGACCACCTGGCCATACTCCCCTCACTCACCAGTGCCGACAGCCCCTCCAGCCAACCCAGAAGATCCAGCCCCAGCCGCTCTCTAGTAACATGCGTCACGTCCTCCAGTCACGAGGCGCGGCCGCCATTTTACCTCCACATCCCGCCGCGTACCCCGCCATCCCGCACTCCCCTTCAAACACATGCATGCAAGTATACGTATGTACTCACCGTTTTCGTCCAATAAAGACATAAACACAACGCTGCTCGCCCTCGGGTGCGATGAACGGAGGCAGGATGAAGCAATGGATACACCGCGGGGATGGACGGCACAGCGCAGAGCTGGCCACGACACTGAACACGGGCCGAGCGGGCCGGGATTTAAACACCCTTTCAACCAAGCGGGAGACACCCTCCGACCGGGGAACCTGAGGCACAAACCGAGGAGTTCATTAGAAAAGGGGGAGGAGACAAAAATTAATTAGATCACAGACAATAAAGCGCCTCATACCGGCTGAGGAGATCCCCAGCGCTCGCTAATCAATCAATTAAATGTCGTTAATTAAGGCGGTAAATATCCGGCGTAATGGCTTCTCCACGCTGCGTCGTCACTTACCTCAAGAACCTTCTAGCTGAAGCACTGAGGCGCTGTGAGCGGAGCCCCTCAGCCAGTGACCGTCCTACCTGTGGGCGGGCACCGCCTACACGAATCCTCGGCAGCCATTGGCCGGCGCACAGCCTCCGATTGGCGAGACGCGACAGCCAATGGCCTCGGCTTCGTTGGTCACCAATTGTCGCGTTTCCAACAGTGTGGAGAGGCGGAGATCTCGCGAGAGTGATGAAAAAAAACAAGTTGTTGATTACCTCCAGGCTTTGGCTTCTGACCATGTTTTAACCTCTATAGGAGCTGGCTGGGGACAGTGCAAGGGTATTTCATCATTATGTATTACCCTTCACCTGTTTAGCAGGCTGATTCATTGAATCAGGGGTTTATGTGACTGCTCCTAAAGTAGAAAACACTTTTTTTATAAAGTAAATTAATTAACATAACAATAATACATTGATATAAATAACTCTGATTCTTTGATTATTGCATGGTTATTTAAGTTTGCTTATTTTTTGGAGCTTATAAATTTGAATCACTTTGAATGAATCAGAAGTTAATGAATAAACCCTGGGAATTATTCAGATTTGTCAGCAATTTAGTCGTAACTGTTCAAAACAAATGCAATGGGTAATAAGTTGGTGATGCATCGAGTGAAAATCTGTCCGATCCAATCGATTTGACAAATTATTGTTTAGAGATATCCTAGAATGTCCAAAAACATGGCCTGATTACTTTAGCTTTCAAATTAAGCAGGCTGGACATGATTTCATTTATAACAGAACACGCACAAAAAACCACACTAGTTAGTAGTAATTATTAGTTACACTTATGCGGTGTTAACAATACAAACACAGTACTCAGAAAAAATCCAAGTACAGAGGTCACCACATTAAACGGGTATAAATTATCAGGAATAAAAATGATGACTATTCCAGATTTAAAGTTATAGAAAAATGTACAATTTTATTATAGAAAATAGCTGAAGACGAAATATTATAGAATTAAAATTCACTCAGCTTGGCTACTTCAATCAATATAAAGTAACAATCTCAAATGTAACATTCAGAGAAAGCAGCACTGTGTAATTGATACAAATATCAGAGAGAGACACACATATCCTTGCAGATATACATACAAATTAGCAGGTCTGAACAGAGGGAGAGCCACCTAAGCTGATAGACAGGAACCTGTCCCTAATAGGTTAATGGCCTTCGCCCATTCCGGGTCCGTAACTGACACCTACTCTACCTTGCAACGTGGTCTCTCTCATTGAGGTAAGCTGAGTGAAGACGGCGGTCCTGTGCACCGGATCGCCGGATAACGACACCCTACACGCGTTTCGTCAGGTTTACTTATTCATGGGAAGCATGTTTATCTGCAAGGATATGTGTGTCTCTGAAATTTGTATCAGTTATACAGTGCTGCTTTCTCTGAATGTTACAATTGAGATTGTTACTTTATATTGATTGAAGTAGCCAAGCTGAGTGAATTTTAATTCTATTATATTTCGTCTTTTTTCTATAATAAAATTGTAAATTTTTCTATAACTTGAAATCTGGAATATTCATCATTTTTATTCCTGATAATTTATACCCGTTTAATGTGGTGACCTCTGTACTTGGATTTTTTCTGAGTACTGTGTTCATGATTTCATTTATGCAAGCGATTATATAAGTTCTGGATAATTGACTAGTGTATGGCCAGCTTTAGAAACGCTGCCCAGCTTCTGTTGCTTATGTAGACGCATCATGATTACTAATATCGTTCTCATTAGAACTTACCAGGTATAAAGCATGTGCCAATCAACACACTTAAATCATAAGCAATATTCTATATGGATCGGACTCAGACTTGTGTGTGGGCGCGAGACGGATGCACACCAAAAATTTAAATATGGCCAATTGAAGGTTGCGCATTTTCACACGAAAATGCATGTGTGAATCGCACGCATCCTGCTTTCGACTATGCGTTGTCGAAGCCCAACCATGATTCTGTCTAATTTGGCAATTGCGTGAAATGTGCGCTCGTGAGTTGTAAGGGCACATTTTGCCGTGTGCATACATTTAAATAAAAAAAAGGTGAATACAGAAATGTACAATGGTGTATTTATTTTTCATTTAAAAGAAAATCTTTTCCAAAAAATGAATGATGTTTGATAATGTAAATAAAAACATTAATATTTAAATTGTGAACTATTTAATAGTTGTATGTGCTATGTAAATGTTAGAAACACTAAATAATTTGTAATATTGTGTTTAAATTTACAGTTCCCAACAACATACAAAAGAAATCTGTCAATTTTTATGATTAGGAAAAATAAAATTTATTTTTAGCATACCAATAAAATAATTTTAAATGTTATAAAAAAGGGCGTGCGCATGAAACAAACTAAAAAACGTCACCTATGTTAAAATTCCTCACAGTATAAAATATTCCTGCAGATATCCACTTCTTTGTTTGATTGTATCTTTATTAAATAGCGTTTTAGCAGCTGTATTGCTTTTTTTTTTATAAATTAGTCACGTGTCTGCATTGAGGCATTTTACAATTAAAAAACTGTTTTAAATACACTTGCATCATGGTTAAGGCTGGTGCAAAGAAAAGTAGTGTGCGCGTGCAAACTGACAATACGGATGCGCGCAAATCAGCTAGTACACCGCCCAAAAAATACATTAGCAGTCCAACACGCCCCTTTTTGCATACAAATAAACACGGATTCGGAAGCTGGCGGAGATGTAAAAATTACATCGCATGCGCCTGCTTTACGACCAACAATACGCTTTTTGCGCATACACATCAGTCTATATTTTGCACGGATACGCATCTCTAAATCCGGCCCAATGACTCTGATATAAAATACTGATCACTAAGGACCCGATCCAGAGGAGAGTGTACGCCAGCTGTTGTGATGTATCACTATCGAAGAGCACACAATTACACCCCATTCAGACCCTGATATTGAGCTATGGCGGTTTTTAATTTTAAATAAATGCACTGATTGGCCTGGATTTAGAGCTGCGTATTCGTGCAAAAACTCGTTGGATGTGTTGCGCATTTCCGCTAATGCACATGTGCGAGCACAAAAGTATAAGCGTTTTGCACTCGCTATTCAAGCCTTACGACTGCTTACATATTCGTTGGTTTTACTATGCAAAACGGGGTGTTTATAGATATGTAAATGTGAAAATAGGGAGTCTACTAGCAGGTCTGCGTGCCTCCGCACCTGAAATCAAATGCGCATATATACGACTTTTGCCTTACACCTAGCATGGACATGGTGCAAATGGGTTGGTTCAGGCACATCCAACAAAACAAGATTTAGTTCAGGTGCTAATTAAAGAGTAAGCACCTGCTATAAATAAATCTAAGCCACACCGACATGCGCATATCTGCTGCCTGTAAGAACCTGTGCTACTGGTTCTGTGGTGAGTTTTTATTATGTTATTTATTTATTTTTTCCCTTTTTTTGAAAAAGATGTAAACATATTCATTTTGGCATGATTTTAAACATTACACTTATATCTCACAAAAGTGACACATTTTTAACCGTGTAGGAATAGATTTCTAACATAAAATTATTTTAAACATTTCCACCATCAAAACATAATAAACAAAAACAGAAAATTGTAGTACATTTTCAGCAGCTAATACTTTGAATAGAATGTAAGCGCATTAATGTGTTGTCCTCAGGACTTGCGCGTGCATTGCACCATATTGACTGATTGCACGTATGCATTCATGTGCTTCTGTGTGCGCATTTAGCATTGAATACATGCAATTTAAAGTCGTATTTTTATGCGGAAATGCGCAGCCTTGAATCAAAAAAAGGTTGGTGTCTCTCACATTGAGGGATGAGCGCAGGTGGGAGCTGCCTTTGCTGGCCGAGTACTGTTGACGGCTCCACCAGAGTCGGCAGGAATAGATAGATACAATAAGAAAGATACAGGACTGAGCTATAGCATGGGCGCTTCTGTTAGGAGTGAAGAGGACTGAGACAATGTTGCAGTTAAAAAATGTTTCATTTGAAACAATTAAAAAGTATGGAAAATGTCTTTTTGGTATTTCTTTTAGGAAAAATCCGTTGTATTTACAAGAATGAAGAGTGTGTTTTGTTATGCAAAGATGGTTAGTAGAATATGGTAAAATTCTCAATTCATTCGAGAAGAAAGAGAAAAACTCATCCTTTTGATCGGGCAGTGTCCGTGATGGTTGCTATGGAATGGGAGTAAACACACTGTCCCGTGTGTTAGCGGTATTTCCTTATGTTGCAGTGTTTCGCAGCCGCCGTGTACCCGGGTAAACAACAGCAGTGGCTGGATGCAAAAAGGGTCCGGTAACAGTAGCAGGATGGCGTTAATGGGAGGAGATCCAACGCGTTTCAGCCGCAACTCGGCCTTTGTCAAGCAACGCAGGAAATACCGCTAACGCACAGGACAGTGTGTTTACTCCCATTCCATAGCAACCATCACGGACACTGCCCGATCAAAAGGATGAGTTTTTCTCTTTCTTCTCGAATGAATTGAGAATTTTACCATATTCTACTAACCATCTTTGCATAACAAAACACACTCTTCATTCTTGTAAATACAACGGATTTTTCCTAAAAGAAATACCAAAAAGACATTTTCCACACTTTTTAATTGTTTCAAATAAAACATTTTTTAACTGCAACATTGTCTCAGTCCTCTTCACTCCTAACAGAAGCGCCCATGCTATAGCTGAGTCCTGTATCTTTCTTATTGCAGCCTTGAATCGCCCGTATTTGAAAAAAAAATGTGCACATCCACATTGCGCACGCACACAACTTTGAATCCGGTCCATTATGTTTAAAATCCCCCATCAGTTTAATCCTATATATAAGAGTCAGCATACATAGGGTCAGATCCTGAGCTACGTACGCTATCGTTTTTACGCCGGCCGCTGACGTAAAATCGTCAATTTGTATGTACTGGGCATGCACGCGGCAGATGTTACGCAACGTAACTTATTATCGTACATAAATTTAGCGTAAATACGAACGAAAGGGCGTGTCTTCCATACGACACCAGGAAATACGCTTCGTAGGTGGAGGAAGGTATTTAAATCGTACATAGTATGGGCCGGGTTAGGCCGTTAGGTACGTCAATGCATTACGTCCGTCCGTAGTTAAGCTTTGAAAAGTTCCATTGAGGTCTATGGAGATGACCAATTTCATGGAGGCCAAGATGTAATGAAAGAATCTTGTTAATCAGCTGCAGCGTCACTTTTAGCTTTTCTATAAAGATAGTAATGAAAGTATTCACTGACAATTTAATAATCCATAAATACTGACATTTTTATTGTAAAATAGTTTTCCTGGCAGTGCTAGATACACCTATGGGTGGAGCTATTCACAGGACACACCTCTTTGGCGCTACAAGACACACCCCTTTTGGTTCAGCACCTTGATAGTGCTCTCACAATCTCCCTGATATTCATTTGCAAAAGTAGGCAACCATGGGATTCACAGATAATTTCACTTGTGCAACATCTGAGGTAGACAAGGCATAGGGAAACCTTCCTCACTGTGTGTTGTCAACTACAACTCTCAACATGCTCTATCAGCATTGAATCTTGTAGTTTTACAAGACCTGTAGTGCTGCAGATTGTCTACTTTTTTTTAGACTCTTCTTCTGTTTGTGTATTTCTCCATTTGTCTGGTTTTTCAAAGGATATTCTGTTGTTTGCTTTTTAAATATGTGCTTAGCATGTCACAAGCATCAGGTGTCCAATCCACATGAGACATTTCAATGATGCCTTAGGTAGAGTCACTGGTGACGATAATTGTAATTAGATTGAAAAAAATTGCATAGTGCATCAATATAAAAAAAGCCCTTCTGATAAACATTTCATGTCCAACAACAGGCTATTATGTTTTGATTGTACTTTCTTTTTTACCCTTTTTCTGTATTTATGAAACATGGGGCTAGATTTAATAAGCTGCAGGTTTGGAAAAGTGGAGATGTTGCCCATAGCAACCAATCAGATTTTAGCTGACATTCTCTAGTATATAAAAAGAAAGTGATAACTAGAATCTGATTGGTTGCTATGGGCAACATCTCCACTTTCCCAAACCTGCAGCTTAGTAAATCTGGCCCACGGTATGTTTCATATAGTCTCTGCAGTCTCTACAGTCTTTTTTTTTCATCATACAGTACTGACAGCATTTAAATATATCAAACAATAGGCAAATTGCTCTGATGTGTTCAGGCTTTTGTTTTGAAATTGCACATGCAGCCTACACAACCCAGGAATGCAATTTGCAAGTTGAACTAATATTAATTTGAATGCAGAAAATCAGTACAGAAGGAAAGAATTAGGAATGTGTCAGAATTTTATTATATTATTATTTTGTTATTGGATTAAGCCTTTGGGGGACCCAGATCACTTTAAAATGGGGGCTCAATAGAATAAAAGTAAGGTTATAGTCTCATAAAAAAAAAAAAAAGAGAAAGAATTAAGCTCCAGAGTTACACATTTTCCCCAAGGCCTGTGTGCTTTTATCAGATTTCCACAGATCCAGAATTAAGAGGGATTGCACTTCAGACAGAAGGACTGGGTTGAGTTGACAAGTAGGTTTCCCTCTCAGTCGGTTAAAGTTATGTACACACCTATGTAGTCATACAGTACAATGGGGTAGACCCAGAACTACGTATGCACGCTAGCGTAAAAGCGCCCATTAGTACTTACAGTGCATGCGCGAGGCAGATGCTAAGCCACGTAACTCAGAGCGTAAGGGCCAGTCACGTATCTTCATCGTAACTACGTACGAAGGGGCGTGCCAGCCATATGATACCCGTAATTACACAGAGGCGGGGTGAGGCATTTAAATCGTACAGTATGGGTGTGCTTATGTGCATAAGTACGTGCAGCCATTACGGCCGTCAGGAGCTACGCTTGGAAAAGTTAAGGTAGGGTTTGGAAAGCGTATAATGGCTAAACTCTGTGCGACCGAAGGGAGTGCCAAGGGGAGTGCATAGTAAATACGCTACGCTAGGAAACGTAACTGAAATGTAGCTCTGCATCTGGGCCAATGACTTGCAATTACACTGCTGATTCCAAGTCCCGATGAGCATGCTGATCACTGTGCACACACTATACCGCTTTACCAGCAGATCTGAGATCCTCATTCTTATCATTTATCTTGCAGCGTTCTGTTTATCAAGACTATTTATTTGCCTTGTGTTTACATTAGTTTGGGACCCGGGCACGTGCTTGAATCTAGGGATGGTCAGATATACTCCTCCTTGGAAGGGCAAAGCTCCGCCATGAGGTGACAGGCTCTATGGTAGGTATGGGAGGGCACATATTTTTTACTCTTACTGTGTTGTTCTGATGCATCTGTGTTTATTGGTCCCAGCAGTGCCATTGCCCCTTACATTCACCACTGTGTCAAATTACTTGATCATTTGCTGACAGCATCTCTGCACCATTCATATATACAATAATTTATATTGTGCAATGTGGTGTTTTTGGGCCTGATTTACTAAGCTGTGGGAAAGGAAGAGTGGAGATGTTGCTTATAGCAACCAATCAGATTCTAGCTGACATTTTCTAGCATGTAATAGGAAAATGAGAGCTAGAATCTGATTTGTTGCTATGGGCAACATCTCCAATATTCCTTTCCCGCAGCTTAGTAATTCTGGCCCATGGAGTCCAATCATCCAGAAATATTATCACATGTATCTAGGTCTTGTGTACTAGACAGTGTGTTCCAATTAGATCTGACATGCTATACTCCACTATTATAGATAAGACTAATGTGTTACACTTTGAGCATTTCTCCAGAACGGTATTTTAATAATTTTTTAAATATATCACATTTTGTATCATTTTATTGTTATTCCAATTAAAAGTTACGTTTTATATATTTTTTTCTTGTTGGTTGTTGGTATAGATTTACAGCTATATATATGATTACATTGACTTTGTGCAATTGGATATACGTTGGAGAGGTGGGAGTCCCCACTCTAATGGTCTGCCTTTATAGGGACAGCCCAAAGCTCCTTTTTGGTTGTCTCTATTTCGAATGGCAGCCATTTTAGAATTTTTTTTTTATGAATGGGTGAGTATTCGGCATACTCACACATTTATGTTCGCAGGACCCACCGCTGACAGCTCTGGAGAGGTAAGTAACCTCTCTGGGGACTTTTACTGTTAGTGAGGGTTAGGGTTAGGCTCTTAGGAATGGAGGGTTAAGGTTAGGGCCATAGAAGAGGAGGGTTAGGGTCACGGTGCGAAGAGGGTGGTTTTGGGGTTAGGCTATAGAGAAGGGAGTATTAGGGTCAGGCTAAGGAGAAGGGAGGGTTATGGTCAGGCTGCGGGAAAGGGAGGGTTAGGGTCAGAATTAGAGGAAGGGTTGGAATTCGTTTTTACACTTGCCTATCGGAACACCGTGTTCGATATCCCATCCAGCTCGTTCTTAGCAGGGACCCACACCCCCTTGGTGGTGTATTCATCTCTGAACTGGCTCCTCTGTTTTTGTCCTGTTTTGGACTTTTTGTTGATATTCATTCTAGCAACCTGCTGA
>WWET01000122.1:28302-57847 GCA_011038615.1 Limnodynastes dumerilii | reverse complement strand
TATATATATATATATATATATACACACACACACACACAGTATATATATAATGTTTTGGTATTTTAACTGAATTTCTAAAATCTAAAATATTTCAATAACTGCTAAAATCATGTAATTTGCACACGTTTGCGATGCTACACTCTATTATTAACATCAAAGGGTGTCTGTAAATTTATATATAATAATAAACCGCACTAAAATGGCAGCTGACATCGTCTTATATAGAATGCAAAATCCAAGATTTGTATAAAAAAATCAGAAATCCGAATGAAAAATGGTGATTTGCCTCCATTTGCAATCCAAGTTTGGCAGAAGGAACCGACTCCCACCTCGGTTCACATCAGAACCCCTTAATTCGGATTCACACAATTCAAACCAATAATTTCCAGTCTAATTACCAGTGTCTTTGGGAGGGGTGTGGGTCCCTGCATAGAAAGTCTGATTCCTCACTGCCAGTACCGAACTGGCTGGGATTTTGATTGCTATGCCTCGATGAGGCATAGCAATCGATCCACGGAGCTCCGAATGCTCCGTTATTCTAAATTGTAAGAAAAAATAGTCCCTTCCCTAATTCTAACCCTAACCCTCCCCTCTCACTACCCTAACCCTAAACCTGCTTTCCTGGTAGCCTGACCCTAATCCTCCCTCCCCTACAGCCTGACCCTAACCCTCCCTCCCCTGCAGCCTGACCCTAACCCTCCATCTATTGCAGCCTGACCCTAACCCTCCCTCCCCTGCAGCCTGACCCTAACCCGCACAGATAGTTTACTCACCTGTTCCAGTTCCGGCGATGGCAGCGACGTAGGGATATCGCAGACAGCGGAAGGATAACGGTTATTGCGGAAGTGAATGGGTAAAGTATGCCGTACGACATACTCACCCATTCATTAAAAAAAAGTAGAAGCAGTAAGTATTCGAAAATAGGACATTCGAAAAAGGAACTTTCGGATGTCCCATTTTCGGTGATAAGATTTTCATACCGGAGAGTGTAACCACTTTGGGAGAATGAGCTTTCTATCCATGGTGGTACGCAGTATAAACGTCCCATGTGTGATACATGCTGCACCCACCTTACCTTATCAATAACCAAAAGAAGCACAGACACAAAGTTGTGGGAACTATAAAATTTTATTTTACCATTAACTACTAGATTTAATTAATTCAGTATTCTTGTGAGAAAATTAAACTAAATTTGATGGGGGCCAAAGAAAGCAGGTAACACTGATTATCAGCCTAAATGTGAGATATGATCCTTAACCAATCCTTAAGTGTTTAACTTAAATCAAAGTAAACACAAAGTGCACACCACCAGCCTTTGGCACAACACTTCTTCTAAGTACTACTCGAAACCGTCCGTACAGATGGTTCTACAACCTCAGGCATTCACACTTCTCTCGTGCAAATCCAAGCAAGTTGCCTTCTGCAACTTCTTTCTCACACCACCTTCTGCACTTTCAGTCCAACACTGATAAAGAACAACCTGCTTTCCGTCCAAGATGGTCCCTCTGACCATCACCGCCACCATCAAACAACTCCAACCAACCTAAATCTTAAAGCTAAATCCTCCATGAAAATACTAATCCCAGCCTCTGACAAGCGGACTTACAACCTGACGATACCTATGTGTTCTACTCAATCTTATCTCAGCATGGGGCACTGTTACTCCACCATGCTGCGCCAGGAACTAGACTGACCTGTTAAGACTTTGTCCACACCATTATTCGAATACCGCCCAACCCGTCGTGGGACTATCTCTGACCACCACCATGTAATACCAGGTCACAAAGTAAAGGCCAATTTTTAGTAATTCTTTATGGCCCATGATAACGCAACAGCAGTAATACGCCCAAAATCATTGTCTCCTAAATGCAAAAATATCAAATCAGAGGGCTGTTCCATTACCATGTCCTGTGCAAGGCCCTCCAGCATGGCCGACCACAGCATACCTCGCACACCCCCCGTACTGCTGTCACACCCCAATTATCAGCCCAATCATCTACTGACACATGCCTGGTGGCCCTAAAAATATAAGAATGACCAATCAGCCAAGCCACCCGCTGCCGCGGGACCCACGCTATAAGAGGGAGGGAGAGAGAGAGAGAAAACAAAAACACGTTATAACAACTGTATCAGCTAACGATAAGAACTTGACTAAGGAGGGAAACAGGGAATGCACACGGTGCTGTGCGAAGGTGAAAACTCTCACGATCACCCCGGTCTTTTCTATATAGACTAAGGGGAACTAGTTAAAGCCAGGTGTGTCAGAAGGAAAAAGCCCTTTGCGCTCCTGCACCTGGTGCAGCGGGCCAGCTACCGGGCTAATCCCGGGAACCATGTCCGGACCGTGGCAAGGGGGAGGGAGAAACAAGGAGCAACTAATAAACCTCCACTTATGAAATAAACTGTTCGAATCAATAGACGCAAGTCTATTCGATTCCACACTTGAGGATCCATCCTGATCACTTAGGGGACTTCCTCCGCCAAAGGCCGCAGGTATGACCTGTATGCTTGCCACTTCCAGCATCGCATCCTTTTGATGTCTTCCGCTGGATACCCTTGCGCAACTGCACCAGCTGCTGCACCCATGCAAAACAGGAATGTCCCATGATCCTCTGGATTCCGTCCCAGGCGTATCAAGGTTTTCTGAAAAACAACGTCAAAGTGATAGCAGGACAGCGGAATACCGTTCTTATGAGCAAACCAAACTGTATCATCCAGGGGCTGTTCCCTAGCGAGGAGGCATCCCAATTCCGCATTGAATATATATGAGTCAATGTTTCTACATATCTCGACCCAGTATCCCCTACCCACCTTATTGGTCTATTCCCTATATATCCTACTTTGGAGGACCCCATTGAGTATGCAATTCTGGCGAGCAGGCCTGACACTAAGGGATTCCTTGAAGATGCCAATAATTCTCCGATGCAGAAGGCACAGTCAAAAGTGAAGCCAAATGCGGCATGAAACAATAGTGTCCCGTAGCCATCATTATCCACGGACACAACTTCTTCCATCGCCTAGGCGAAACGAATACCTGACCTTGGCCGTCGCGTGTCAGGCACCACTGGTTACAGCCCTGCCCACCCTTTGTTTGCCTTAGCCACTACAGATCCCTTGGTGACATCCAATTTTTCCAAAAGGGATATACCTGTCATAGCAGGCTGACATAAGAACGGGACCTACTGAGCTGATACTCCTGCAGATGTACTCATGTAGGCAAACTTGCAAGTTCCTTCCCCCCTAACATGAGTCTGGTGATAAACAAGCAAAACTTCCCAGGCTGATGGGTACCTCTGTAGTGTTGAAGGGCTAAGGATTGCAATGCAAGGTCTTTATCCCTGACTGATAATCTGCCAGATAGATAGGACATGGTGCCCCCGCCAGCTCAGCATTAGGGGCAAGATGTCAAATCTAGGCCAGTAAATTCTGGAGACTGAATCAGCTAGGCCACTGTTCCACCCGGGACATGTACCACCTGAGGTTGATGCTAAACTCTAGGCTTCTCAGTATGATTTGCCTGCACGGGGAACAGCAGGAGGGGACGAAATACTCAGTAAATTGGTGACCTGTCCGACCCCTAGGTTACCACGCTGGGAGACTATGTCCTTATTCTAAAAGTGGCTGGCCCACAATTCTACCATGACTGTGATTGGCATTGCTTGGGCTATTCCCTAATTCCTTATCCATTCGCTCATGTGCCAAGGGGTCGGCCAAACCCCTGCGCACTATCTCCCCTAAAAATATGCTCCAGAGCCCGTGCTGCTAGCCACATCTGTCCAAAGCTGAAGCCTCTGATCAAAAATGGCTAGTGAGATCCCCAGTCCAATCCCATCAAACCCATCCAAGCATGAGTCCCACAATCTGAGATCAGCTCTGAGATCTCCGGAGAGCAGGATCCAATGGCATGGTCCCTACACCACTACCATAGCCCAATTTAGTCTACGCCAAAATATTCTGCTATAGTGGATGCCCCCGCAGACAAAGCAAAAAGACTCCACTAATGCATGCATTTAGTGTAGTTAGCTGTTGAGCAACTAAAGCTTCCGATGAGGGATTTAAGGTGTTGCACCTTGTCTTGTGGGAGGTGGCAGAGGCCTTTGATTGCGCCTATCGCGATCACGATAAAAGTAAAAGGCCCGCATAGAGAAATGAATCGGTTGCTACGGGTCCCACCACCAGGAAATCATCCAGGTAATGTGCCACCGCTGACTGACAGGTCCCGGCCACCACGCCCCAATGCTGCTGAATGCCTCGAAGTAGGCACAAGACAGCCCATGGGCAAGCACTTATACACGTAAAAAGAGACCCGCATCCTGAAACCCATAAATCGATAGGATGATGGATGAAGGGGAAGAACCCTAAATGCCGCTTCCACCTCGAGCGCAGCCATAAGGGCACCATGGCCAGTGGACTTTACCAGCTCTAAAACCGACTCAACTGATTGGTCAACTACTCGGGCACATGATTCCTATGAGTGCACTACCCGGTGTTGAAAAGGGGGATTAGAACATGGACCAGACATACGTCCCAGACTAATCTCCTTAAGGACTTAAGGATACCTGCCATACCTACATACCTGGCCATCCATGTTCAAGCGAAAGTGCTCCTCATATTTGCGCCAGGCTGTACCCTTAGTGGTAACGTGGGTATCCTACCCCAGGTGGAGGTAACAGACCCTCCCGGTCTGGTTTCCAGACAAGACCTCATAAACGCGCACCATGCGGAGAGCCAGTTGTCAAAGCTACGATACTGGCCCCCCACAATGTCACCATTCTTCTAAGCCGCGCTTAAAGCTTTGTGGCTGTCGGCGGCAAGGGATATGCCTACGTATTTCCCCTTTCTAATTTATCCTTTGCCTCGCAAGCACGTACCCCTGGACACAGCGGTATATTCACAAAGAACCTTGCTATGATTAGGTTCTGGGGTAGGTGCCTTAGCCGCAGTAGACTTGTTGGCTTTTTTTTTTTTATGACCCTCTCGCGCAGCTGCCTGACAATAGCCTTTTCTAGACTACGAGTCGGGTGCTAGGAGCGTCAGATTAAAG
Organism: Limnodynastes dumerilii; assembly: GCA_011038615.1. NCBI lineage: Eukaryota > Metazoa > Chordata > Amphibia > Anura > Limnodynastidae > Limnodynastes > Limnodynastes dumerilii. The sequence continues at coordinate 52,803 of WWET01000122.1, read as the reverse complement.
AGATGTAACTGATGCACACATGGACAGTGATTCAACATCCGCATCCCCCACCCTTTGAAGGTTGGTGTCTGACTCACCGGGTGCCGAGTGGGACATTCCGGCTCCTCATCAGCCTCTACAACTCCCGTAGTCTCCTTCGCCACTGTTTCACTGATCGGTTCTTGTGTGCTGCCGGGGGCGCCGCCGACCCTTTCCGGCTCCTGGACCTTCCACGGTTACCGGGGTCTGCCTGTGAAGTTGTCGCTAGCTGGAATGTGCCATGTGCATCGTCCGCCTCAGTGGCGCCTGCTGTCTCCCCGGTTGCTTCCTCTGGCGTTGCTGCCCTTCCCCAGCTCCTGGATCTTCCACGGCTACCTGGAGCTGCCTGTGAAACTGAAGGAGAAAATGTATCAGCTCTTTGCTCTGACCCCTAGTTTCCCTTGCTGTACCTGTTCTTGTCGCACCTGGAGCGGGATGTGGATCTGCGGCGCCTAGGGGGGCTGGGTCGCGAACGGTGAGGGTGCAGCGGCAAAAGGTAGGTTGCCAACGATCCTGATAAGGATGGGTGTAGTGAGGGGGGCGTGTGGGCCCACCTATTAATAACTGGGCTCTTGCATCCCCCAAAACAGCACAAAACAGCACACTAACACAATATGACAAGTGTGTACTGGCATAGCCTATACAATGGAGTCACAATACCAGGGTGTAAAAGCGACTTATGTCCATACACTTTAGTTGTATAAACTGAAAAACCAGCACTTTTTCTCATAAAATTATTGGCAGAACCAGATGCATCCCCATCAACAGCCCTACTGCCTGAGCTATGATTTTACTAACATGCAGCTGAAATGCTGAACTAGACCAGATAGGAAGCTGGGGAGGGGGGGGGTGAAAGTGAAAGTAAAGGACAGAGATAGAAATAAAACTATAAAGACAAAAGGTGAGTGAGACAGACAGACAGACAGACAGAGAGAAGAGAAAGATATGAGTAAGAGATGTGAGTAAGAAACAATAAATCAGTATAAAGATACACAATATTCCAACTTATCCTACTAGAAGATTCTGCAATGCTTCTGCAAATCCAGAAGAAAAGTGACAACAGTCATGTACACAGCAGCTTGAGAAAACTCTGCCCCTCTTCAACTCCACCCCCCAGAGACCCCCATGACCAATGGGCATCAAGCAGAGGTGGGTGACATCTCTCATTACACTACACACAGGGAGTTTAATTTGCTCCAGTTAAATAAATTAACCCTCTGCTTCTCTAAACATGAAATTGTGCATAATAAATTATTGTTCTTGTTGAGTTATATATAATGATTTGTCCATATTTTCTGAAAAGTACTGAAAGTCTGGATACGTTGCACAATGTGATTCCTTGAGATACTACCTGAGATAAATACAGATAGCAAACCACATAGTATTTCTCATATTATATCAGTATCCAGTCAGTGCCAAGCTGCTCTGGGTTGGTAATCTGTGGGCAAGCTCCTGGTCTGTCACTTACATTATTGTTGTCCCATTAAAGGCTCTTGTTCTGCTGTACAAAAGTTAATCACAAAACACAACGAAAACGAAAAACGTTGGGATGTTCAGTGATGCAGGACATGAGTTGCGTCGCTCCAAAGGGTTTTTTATTTTACAATGATCTCCCCCACGGATTACAAGCTTTGAAGATGGGATCTTATACAAGATGGTAACGCTATTTTTTTAATCATTTATTTTTTACATAATACAATTAGCGGTCATTTTTTTTTAACATGATTTGCCGTATTAAATGTAATTTATTCTTTATAGTGGGGCATTAAATGTTTATCTTTTTTTTTTAGGGTAGGGGCCGGCCCTATATTTTATTAAGGTGCTAGAAGGGGTATGCATTTGTGTTGTGGTTCTCCAAGCGCTAGCATCCCCTGCCATCCTTGGGCATGCTGATGATTGTAGCACTACAATCATCAGCATGCCCTATACTTGCAATTTTTTTTCCCCCTATCCAACGCTAGAAACAGATTTATTTACTGTTGACATAGCAACAGTAGACAAATCTGCACCAATCAGGAGGCAAAGTGAAAGACCTGGGATGAAAACAACCCTGGACCTTTCACATTACCTCCCTTCCCAGGTTGGACCCGGGAAAAACCCTTCTTTTTTCCCGGGTTGAAATCCCGGGTCTTTTGACCCTTTCACATCACCACGAAATACCCGGGATTTTGCCGAGACCTGGGTTTTTGGCGAAAATCCTGAGTATTTCGTGGTGATGTGAAAGGGGTCTTAGTTAAGATTAGTGTGTGTGTGTATGTGTTAGGGACCTTAGTATGTAGCTCCGATAGGGGCAAGGCAAGGTGAATGTCTAATGTTTCCTGTAAAGTACTGTGGACAATTTGTGGCACTGTATAAATAAGCGTTATTAATAATAATAATAATAATAATAATAATAATAATTAAATACAATAACCTTCAATAACTAATGTCTCCTTAAAAATTCTTAAAAGCATTTCTAATATTTTAATGTATTATAAATAGCAAATCCGTAACCTCCACAAATATCTGTGTATAAAATATCTTCCACCCCCAAACAACAATTTTCTTGTCTCCAGTTATATTTGTTTCTGGCCTGTTCTTTTGTTTTCACATTTAATATTTTTCAGAATCATGTTGCTTCTTCCTCAGTGTTTAATTCCACAATTGCCGTTACAGCAGTAGTGACACCATTAAAATATTGCAACATCTTTGATATCTGTAATAAATCATAGAGAGTAGTGTACAAGACTAAACATCAGCAGCACAAATAGGAGCAAAAATCATATAGCACATACTAAACAGAGAGAAGGAATATACCACAAAGCAGCGTGTAAAGCAAACATGATACCTCCGTTTATGTTAAAATATATTAGAAATACATAAAAAAAAAATGGAAAACTTCATTTATTTCATATCAAATAAAGGTGTCCTTAAACAAGAGGTTTTTTGTAATTCCAATATAGAAGCTATGGGCCAGATCCTGAGCTAGTGTATTTACGCTAGCTGATGACATCAAATCGGCTATTTGTATTTACTGCGCATGCGTTGCGGCAAATGTTACGCCACGTAACTCCTAACATACGTACCATCAGCGTAAATACGAAGGAAGGAGCAGGGGCAAATACGACACCAATAATTACGCTTTGGAGGCGGACGGAGGCATTTAAATTGGACAGTATGGGCTGGGTTAGGCTGTCACGTGCGTAAATTCATTACGTCCGTCAGTAGTTATGCTATGGAAAGTTAAGGTAGGGTTTGGGCCAAAGTACATATGAGCGAGGTTAGTGCATAGAAACTAGCGTAAAAATGCTACATGTTCTAACGTAACAACCACTTAGGTCTGGATCTAACCCTATGAATTTTTGCTTTAATAGCTACAGAATATAAGATGTTTGGGCGTGTGAAGCGTTAATATTGCTATTCCCATTTTTACCTGCAGAACTTTATTTGCCAGCAGCTGGATTAACCCTGGCAAATATTATTACACTATTACTGGAATTTCCCTGAATACAATGGAAGACATTATTCTGTATTCATATGTCTGGACTGTTGACGTCAACCCCAGCAATGTTAAGAAACTGTTAAGTGAAGATGACATGTTTAATATTGCCCTTGTTCGGCGCTGCGGATCCCGTGTGTTCAGATTTTGCAGCTTGAAAACAGGACTTCAGAGTCTTGAAACGCTTCTGCTGTATTGCTGCTATTATGCAAATTTATCAATAAACAAGATGATTCCTGCTTATTTGGTGCCGTCCTACAGCCCTTTATTTTTCTAATTTCTGCTTAATGCCTATATGTGACTAAACTTAAAATCCTACAGCCCCTAAACTTTTCCTGATAATGATAAAATGATTGGTTTCTGATAAAGTGGTTGGTTACTAAAGAAAACCAGCACGAAAAAACTACTGAGGCACCACTCTATGGGCTCTGTTTACAAAGGACGAATTTGTTAAAAATCGCCCTAAATCGCGTGATTTTACCCTCTGAACTTATGAAAGACAAACAGCAAGTCCTACACGTTGTCCACTCACCGTTTGATGTGCGGCCGCCCTCTCGCCGCCGACTTGACAACCGTGAAGAACAACTGGAAGCAGCAGCCACAACCCCACCTGCGGAAGACAGTTTGCCATTGAAAAGCTAGAAAAAAAGCGCTGGATTCACTAAAGGCAATTTGAATAAATCGCCTTTAGTGAGACATGAAATCACAAAAAAAAAAAAATCGCAGCCAGAGAGGTGCGACTTAACTGTGATCTTCCGTCCCTGACCATCAAAAACACATGGCAATATACTTGACATGTGTTTTTGTGTGTGAAAAAAACTAAGTGTTGCATGGCTGAAAGCCTTAGCCATGCTGTGCTGATAGAACTATAAGGCTAAGCATTGCTTAGCCTTGTAGTAATATCAGCATCAGCATGGTAAGGCTTCTAACCATGCCGTGCTGTGTGTAGTGTGTGTAAAAAAATAAAATACAGTGTACAATAAACATACTGAAATACTTGTATCTCTGTTAAATAAACATTTTCCCTGACTAATATTAACCCCTAATGTGTTCACTTAGCTCCGGTGGTCCCGTGTTAAATACTAAGTGTAGTGTCATGTAGTGTGTGGTGTAATAAAAATAATAAAAGTTTTTATGACTTTTTTTTTTTACACACAGCACACGCAGCGCAGCATGGTTAAAAGTCTTACCATGCTGACGCTGATAGAACTACAAGGCTAAGCAATGCTTAGCCTTGTAGTTCTATCAGCACAGCATGGCTAAGGCTTTCAGCCATGCAGCACTTAGTTTTTTTTATTAACTCACGCGAGATGCTCCGATTTTTTAAAGGGCTAATCGCGGAGGTTTTCTATTGAGACTTTAAATCGCGGTAAAATCGTATCTTTGTGAATACCGCGATTTAAACCAAAAAATCATGGGTAAATCGCAGCGAGATGAACATTTTTTTTGTAACTAGAGCCCTATGTGTGATATCACGCTACATTAAAAATAAAACAGTAATCAAAATGTATACAATCACATACCCTTCAACATGATCCATTCCATTAGGTACAAAAAACTCTGCTCCTCAGTTTCCAACTGTCAGTTACTATGGTAACCTCCTTTGTTGGAGAGACAAATAGTTTTTAAATAACAGTTCACCAGGTGAGTGACAGTTCGAAGCTCAGGTGCAGAGTATATTGTACCTAATGGCATGTTGGAGAGCCATAAAATAAGTTATGAAAACAGAGTATAGCAATAGCGCAGCATTTCCCTGTGTTGACTGTGTTTGGTAATATAGGGTTAAATGTAGCGTTCCTTATAGGATAATGGTTAATGATATTTTCCTAATGTTTGGAGTTGCAATGACAGAAATATGGTGGTGACCTTGGTGCTCCAGACATTAGGAAAATATCATTACCCACTATCCTATAAGGAACGCTACATTTAACCCTATATTACCAAATACAGCCAACTGGGAACTGCAGCGCTATTGCTATACTCTGTATTCATAACCTAGAAATCAAGCGCCATAGGATGCTATTTTGCAGCTCGTTCACTCCCTAACGCAAACGTGGTACTGCAAGCACTCTTTCACTATTTACTCAGAAAATTAGTTGATATAAAATAAATAAAGAATTAAATAAACAAAAAATATAAAATGTAGATAAATAAAAATCAATAAACCATTAAATAGGGATAGCAATGCTGCGGCTGTTTGGTAGGTTCACCACACCGTAAAGAAACAAAATAAACACAACACAAGCTGCGCAAATTTGCTCCTTATTAGGGTTTAGAAAATATAATACTGAAAAACGTACTAAACTCTTTCTCCAAAAAAACAATTCTATATCAATATACTTAAAAGTAAACATATATATTAACATCTAAAGGACACAGTTAAAACAAATTTGATGACAATAGCAGGAAAGTTCATTAGCACACTATTAGTCTAGACATGGTGGGAGCCGCCACTGCAAATGGGGTCTTTTAGAAGTAGAGACAGACGAAAAGGCAGCCATTTTTAAAAACATTTTTAGAATTGGTAAGTATTCCAATCAGAATACTTACCCATACATTTTTTGGAAGCCCGGCGCACTGACTGAGAGGTGAGTAATACTCTCCAGGGAGTTTAAGGGTTAGGTAATAGGGAAGGGAGGGTTAGAGTAATGGAAGGGGAGGGTTAGGGTCAGGCTATGGGGAGGGGATTCTTAGGGTTAGGCAGCGAGGAAGAGAGGGTTAGAGTTAGGGTAATGAAAGGGGAGGGTTAGGGTTAGGGTAATGAAAGGGGAGGGTTAGGGTTAGAGTAATGATAGGGGAGGGTTAGGGTCCGGCTGCAGGGAGGGGAGTCTTAGGGTTAGGCTGCGGGGAAGGGAGGGTTAGGGTATCGGAAGGGAATGGTTAGGGTAAAGGTTGGAGTTAAATTTATACTTGCCTAGCGTCTTCAGCAATCGATTTCCCAGCCAGTTCCCGGCCCTTTAGAAAAAGGGGATTCACGGCTTTGGGAATGATAGCTCAGATGGAATTAGAAAGCAGACGGAGCCTGATCTTTTTGGGTCTCCAATGCAATATACTGAAAGAATCACCATCAAAGGGCCATGCACATATAAGACACAAGTACACAAACTGAGATAATTAGAGATTATATCCACAGACTTATCACTTATCACTAAAATTATTAATGAATTTGGACATTGACAGCCTATAGGTCTCACAATAGAAAAACAGTTATTGAGACAAGACATATTATATTGCTATTGTGTTTACATTTTAGTGTTAGTTATAGATTAATTCCCTAAGTGGCACATCAGAAAATAATAACAAATAAAAAATAAAATATACATTTTTTTTATATAAAAAGGAAATAAATCTAGAGTCAAACAACATTATTTCAAAACAATTTTATCTTTTTTTGTGTTTTTTTATTTTTGTTTTTTAGTTGAATTTCAAACATACAATAGCCCTAAAGAACTTTAAAGCACATGCGCCCTCCAGATGCTATGCTAGTGTTACATTAGTAACACTAGCGTACCTAGCATCATATGGAACTTCCAAAGAAATGGGCTGAGCTTCCCCTGCGCCCGCTAAAGTGGGCGGGGGAAGCATGGTAATTATACAGTGTGGGAAGGGGCTCCCGCACTTGTGCGGATCAGCGGTCATATGGACCACTAATCCGCTCGCTTTGGCTAAGGCAGGCTTATGGCAGCGTAAGCTGCCATAAAGCCTGCACGAGAAAGGGGAGTGACAGGGGGCATTCACACCCCTCTCTCTGTCGGACGGACAGACTCCAGCACATAGGGAAAGCGTGCAGGGGTCTGGATCCGGCCCATAGTCTGCAGTTAAGCAATTGCTTTGTCTCAGTTGCAGGCTGGATATATATAGAAAAAGCAATGATATGGTTCATACCAGGTCAGTGATACCTATAGCAGCGGACGAGAGTACAGGGACAGAGGTTTATTTTGTAAAAACAAATTTGTATGGTAATAGTATTTCCCCAGCAGTTAACTTCATGGGAGTTTAGATTGACTTCTCAGTCAGTGTCCTGTGCTTCCTATGGAAAATGTCCAGCTCTCTCCATGGTAACCACTAGATCACAGGAGTCTGGCTCACAACACCACAGCTGTAGACAATGAGAATAAAAATGCCTTCATTGTTCCTGAGAGGCTCTGTGAATCAATTAGACCAGGTCATGGGAAACACAATAAAGAATCCGAAAGCTCAGTAATAAAGCAATACAAACAGTCCTTGTTAGCACGCTGCTATGTCCTTGTTTTTTATTTGTTTACTGAAATAAACTCCTCTCCGATTATATCTTTTGTGTTGTATCAAGTAAACAATTTTTTTTTTTGTTTTGCTTAAACACCTGTTTTGTTCCAGATTACTGGAAGGATTTTGTTGGACGGCTGGCGTGCAGCGTTGGCGGCCAATAGGTTAATGCATCAGGCACATTTTATTCTGCAAAGTCTACAAAAGCACATTCCACTGCAGATAGAACGGACCGCTCTGAGCGGGCACAAATGTGTTCTAGCAGAGTCCGCTAAACAAGGTCATAGGACACAAGCCAGCGGGGTTTATGGGGGGGAGGGGGGGTGTTTCAGCCTAACTGCTAAACTTTTGGACATGGATTCTGGAATTTGGGAGGGTTCTGGATATACACTAAGGGGACATCAATGAACTACAAAATGCATGAGTGTACAGTGTGCTTTCTTTTATGTAAATAAACATTATTTACTAGTATCTTATACAAATGTGGCACAAAAAAGAATTGTTCAGATTTCGTAGTGCTTTACAGAGAATATTTAACATTCACATCAGTCCCTGCCCCATTGGAGCTACATTCAAAGTTCCCTAAAACAGACACAAACACCTGGGCTAATTTATTCAGCAGCCAATCAACATACCAGCATGTTTTTACAGTGTGGGAGGAAGCCGGAGCACTCAGAGGAAACCCATGCAGACACAGGGAAAACTTACACACTAAACACAAAAGTTACGCCACTTAACGCTGAACGTACATACCATCAGCGTAACTACGGACAAAGGGGCGGGGGCATCGATACGACACCTGTAGTTACGCTTTGTAGGCGAAGGAAGGCATTTAAATTGGACAGTTTGGGCCGGGTTAGGCCGTTATGTATGTAAATCCATTACTTACGTCAGTACTTACACTTTGAAAAGTTAAGATAGGGTTTGGGAAGTGTAAAACTGCCAAAGTATATACAAGCGAAGGGAGTGCCTAGGGGAGTGCATAGAAAATATGCAAGCGTAAATACGCTACATGAAATGTAACAAGCATTTAGGTCGGCATCTGCCCCAATGTCTTTATTTTAGAATCCAAAATTGAACATAGATGTGAAGAAGTTCTAGTTGTTTTTGGATTGGAGTTTTTCTTGTCACCCCCTCAGATATCTGTGTTACACCTCTGAATCCTCTCTATCCCCGGCCTCCTGTGCTGTTACTGATAAATTGCCTGGGAAGGGTATAATTTTCTCTCTGCAGCTGGGGACTATATTTGACATTGGTGCAGTCTGCTGCATGAAAATACATTTTCAGCTCTTCTCCAGACCTCCATTTTAGGTTCTATTTGTTTATCACAATAATGCTTCAACTGGATCCCCCTCTCCAAAGAAAATATTTTGATGTTGTATTGCTGACTAAGTCAATATGTGTTTATCAGTGTATGAGCAATGGTTGTCTATTGCAGAACATGCACTGTCATTCTGGTGAAAAGTGCACAGTCATTTGGCAAGCCAAATACTACAGTGTGTGTGTGTGTGTGTGTACTAGTAGTAGTTTTATATATACATTTAGTTTTATTTACTACCACTTCGAATACAACTGTCACTATTTACTTTCTGCACTGGCTGATGCTTTTTGTTTAGTTCCCCATATGTTGTTTTAACCTGCAGTACAACTTGTGGGATTTTGGCTGTCACAATTAAGGACCAGGGCCTGCGCGATGCACTTCGCGGGGGAATGCGGCACTTCTAGGCGACATGCTGGATAGGCGTCGCCGTTCATCCCCTTGCTTCTCAGAGCGGACATTTAGCCAGATCTGTGACAACTGTGAGAGCCAGCGCCGGTCCTCAATACAACAACGCCAGCTTTTGCTGTAGGTAGATGCTAGATCCAAGTGGGCTAAAGAACCTCTGCTGATGTCTAGCCCATGTGACTAGTCACCTGATGGAGGGAGGAGTCAGTGTTTCCTCCGTTTTCCTGTCCCGGGCACAGCATGTGATTATAATAATATTTATAAAAGAGGAGGGCGCAAATGTATTTTTTGCAGGGGGGCGCCAGACATGCTAGCACTGGCCCTGTTAAGCACTGTGATATTCTCTGGACTATTCATCATTGCTATGTATTGGGATTATACTGTACTGCATTCTACATTTAACTGACACAAATTTTTAGCAAACAACACGTTAGTCTAATGCAGAATTGACTATGACTCAGAGCAGGAGAGTTGTTCAGTTGCCTATAAAAGCTTCTCCCCAACTTCAATATATCAAACTAGCAGAACAATGGTGTTTGACTTTAGAGCGTTAAGACCCTATACCTCGTGTCCTTCTCTCAACCGAGTGAACAATTCCATATTCCACCAAAAGACTTCTATTAATATCTCCAAACTGCTCACTGAGGATTGGATCAAGACCTCTGTAAAATGGGGACACTGCGAAAATCGGAATTGTAAGTAAGGGCTAAAACCACTTAGTACTTACTGTACTATTACCATAGCCCCCTCTCCCACACAGTGCCGTGTCCCTTCCTGCCATCAGAATGTTTAGCAGGATGGAATTCTGGATCTACAGCAGGCCTGGCCAACCTGTGGCCCTCTAGGTGTTTTGTCAGGTATTAACTATGCTTTTGCAGTTAAAGCATGCTGGGTCTTGTAGTTTCACAACACTTGAAGAGCCAGATCCGTCCTGGAAATGCAGCTCTCACACATGAGCCACTTACCAAAAGGGGGCATTTAAGAACCTAGGACCTGATCCAGACCTACGAACGAGCACTGTTCGCATTTACGTTGAGCGTAAATATTATGCAATCCCCCAGACCCTCCCCTCGGCCGTCCGTAATTCCAGTGCCTTACTCCAGCTGTATCCCAACCTATCTTTTCTTTTATGTTTGTAACAGCCTATGCACGCCCATACTGTACTATTTAAATGCACCCCCCCACCTCCATTTCGTAACTGCATCGTGCTTATGGCAATCGTACGCCCTTTCGTCCATAATTACGCAACTGTTATGGACGAACGAATTACAGCTACGGTCAACTACGAGTTACAACAGGAAGTTGACACTGTGTGCATGCGCCGTGCCTGTTTTTAGACGAATTTACGCATAGGACCGCCGTAAATACGCATACAGGCATAGTTCTGGATCAGGCCCCTAGTTGCTGGGGCTATTTTTCCCTTTGTTTCTGTGGCTAGCAGATTAACCCCTGCCTTTCATGCACCTGTTTACATTTACCTATAAATTGATTGATGAACTTCCATTCTGTGTTTGTTCAGGCCCCTAGTAATTAGAAAAATGCCCCCCAAGTATAGCTCTGGGCCTGAATGAGATCCCCACTCACACACCTGGGTAGATGAATAAACTGGATGTTTCTTACCTCCACCAAGCTGCATGACATCTGTCTCAAGCAATTCTAATATCTGCTGGATAGGTGGGAGACATGTTTCCTGTGATTCGGGGTGTCTAGAAGCTTTTCAGTGATCTGCTTTCTAATACCACTTTCCGATTGCCGTCCCGGCAATAACCCGGATTTTTCAACCTAGGTTATTGCTGGGTGCTTTTCCGGGCTATTGACAAAAACCCCTTCTATGTACAGCAGGGTACACCCAGGAAATTCTGGGTTCCGGGTCTGCCCTGACATTGAGAAGGGGCTGCACAAGGCTCCCGGTGAGGGACTTGTTTACCTCGAATATTGCCTATTAGGTGAGACCTGGGTTGACAAACCCGGGTCAGTACCTTTCACAATTCGTGGGTTATTAGACACAGGACCAGGACCCCGATACCTTTCAGATCAACACCAAAAATCTGGATTCCCAGGTTTCTGGACAAATACTTGGGATTTAGTTGTGATCTAAAAGGGGTTTAAGAAGACAATACTCCTCTCTACAACTGGCCCTGCCACACTACTACCACACACATGTCCCGTCATCCTTTGTTACTTGTTTGGTCTATTCATACTTGTCAAAATGGTATTTCTAAGGCAGAACTGGAAACACCAATCACCCTGCAAAATGATTTCGACATAGTACCACATAGCTACCACTGCCTCCTCCTCCTCCTCAAATGGAACAGTTGCCTGTAAACTGCTGATCATGCAGGCAGATATTACGTAACAACCACCAATGCCTCATCTTCGAGTTGGCCACATCTACTGCTGACACTTCTGCCTGTGTCGTCACATCTCTCTACACCAGTGTTCAAAAAAGTTAAGGTTGAAAACATTTCCTCCTTCCCAGAAGACTAAATATGCTTTCTAATATTATTTATATTGTTCTGGACCCAGAGATCGGATTCTTTGAACCCCCGAGTAGCAGTTGCCAAGGCATTTGCGATTGTAAGGCCATGATATCCAGGCATCCATATGGTTGCAAAGTTGACCAATCCCCTTGCACGGAAGGACTTCTAATACTCAGGGCCTACCTTAACTTTCAACCCTGGTGCATGAAAAATGGCAGAAAATCAGTATCCTGCCCATACTTCTGTATAGTGCTGATTTTTTATGTCATTGTTTTCTTGTACTTACAGAACTGCAGAACTACAATACTGCCATCTAGTGGTTCACTGGGTTGTTGTAATTATTTTGTGTCTGTTGAGTATTCTTTTACTTACATTATTTATGAACTGACTTTTATATATTATGTAGCCCTTTACCACTTTAAGCAATCATTATAAAACAGCTCTGGGTAGTGACAAACTGGGTATGTTGTATGTTATTTTAAGTGGGGGCCCAGGGACTTACTTTCTGGAAGTCCATAATTAACATCCCAGAAGTGAGAAATTCATGTTGTTATGGCAGGGCTGTATCTAGGGGTGTGTGACAGGGGAAGGGGGAATGGAGAGCTGAAGGAGAGGTATATGGGGATTGGAAAAAACATGGGGGAAATATCTTAAGCTCCATGAGCTTCCATAGTAGCATCTAATATGCCTCAATAAGCACTCATATTTGGATAATATATAATACATTCTCTCTACCTCTATTACACACACACACAATGCACCACATTAATGTTCTCCCTCTCTCTCTCCACAATGCACCCTGTAATACATTTCCATAATGTCTAGGTATATAGTGGTTATAATGTCTACATGTATAATGGTCAGTAAGACACCTACACTGTACCCCATAATACATATATACCTATACGCACACACTGAACCCCATAATGCATATACACACAATGCACCCCATAATACATATACACACTGCACTTTATAATGCACACACCACCCTATAATACATATATGCACACACACTGCACCCTGTAATACACACACACCACCCCATAATGTGTGATCCTAATGTGCATAACAGTGAGGGAGACCACTCCCCTCATACTTTGGTCTTTCCATGTGCTGGAGCCAACCTTAACATTTGCGCACTGGCTACAATTAAAATGTAAATGAGTATTGGCTCAGAGCACAAAGCACAGCTCTTACTTGTTCCGCTCAGCCGCTCAGCTGTCATCACATGATAATATTTTCACTAAACATGAATTTTAACGCAATTTAAACTTGGCTAAATTTTCACCAACCTGTAATTTCCCAGTGAATTATTTTCTATATCTATCTAATACACAGAAGGAAAGGCTAATGACCCCCTCATGTTATTCAGGCTAACAAGATCGGTCACTTCAAGATGAAAAAGGCTTAATTAACATGGGATTTACTTTAAGAAAACAAAAGCATATTTTCTCCAACATCTCATTCTCCCCTAAAAATCTATACATTTTCTAATCACTAATTCATAGAGAAGAATACAATTTATTTATTTATTTATTAACAGGTTTTTATATAGTGCCCACAGATTACGTAGCGCTTTACAATGTTACAATCTTTATAACAATACTGGGGAATAACAGACAGACTGGGTGGGTAAGAGGGCCCTGCTCACAGGCTTACACTCTATAGGACAATGGGTTTGATACATAAGGGCAAGTGCTATATATCACACAATGGACCAGCCAGGGTGTATGACAAAAGTGCTCAATGCTCTGTATGCTCCAGTCACACAGCAGAATTTATATTGAAGTGATCCAGCTACAGACCTTTACTGCCCCTTGTTTGCTATCACGAGCACTCGTTCATCACTTCAGGGGTTATTCTACTTCCCTGTTTTAATGATATGACTGTAGCCATCAGGGCATAAAGCCAACTCCACTTGATCATGTATACCACAAGCCAGATTTGAGTACTAGCCTCCATTATCTCCCTCCCTGGATCCACTGAAATACACCCCCCCCACTACACATCTCCCTCCTTCCATTACATGTCTTCTTTCCAGTACCTCCCCACTCATGACACACCTCCCTCCTTGTGCCCCTTCTCAGACACATTTCTGCCTCCTGGCACCCCCCTGCATCACACATGGTCCCTCACTGTCTCCCTTACATTTATACATTTCCCTCCCTGTCCCCCTAATAATTACACATCTCCATCCTCATCTCCCCTTACAATATATGTCTTTCTCACTACTCCCCTCCATTACATATGTCCCTGTCCCTTTCCCTCCTACATTACACATGGTATCTCCCTGCCCCCCTTACATTACACATCTCTATCCCTATTCTTCTTACATTACACATCTCTATCCCTATTCTTCTTACATTACACATCTCTATCACTATTCTTCTTACATTACATATCTCTCTTTCCTATCCCTCTTATATTAGCCGGGCCCTGAACTGATAGGGCCTGCCGATACTTACCTTTGTTCTGCAGCAGCAGGTATCAATGCTATGCTGCTGGCGAAACTTGCTGCTAAGAGCTGTACATACTGTCACTGTTCAGCGGTGAGAATGGCTCTTTTTTCGAATTGGTGAATTGATAAACATGCCAACAAAATAACAACATACTTACCCATTCATTAGTTGAAGTTTCTAATTAGCATCAGTCTCGAACTAGAGACAACCGAAAATAAGCTTATATTTATAAAATAGAATTTTCTAGGTGGGGAGTACATCCTCACATAGGGGATGGGGTGCTATGAATGTGTTCTGGACTCCAAAATTTCTGATGGTGGGCCTGAGCAGGCACATAGCTCCCTGCAATGCACCTTTGACATGCACTTCGATTGAAGTTTAATACAACACCAGTGAGGAGCGGCCTTTTGGGGATCACAACCCCTATACTTTATACAGTTCACAATATATTATCTTTGGGATTGTGCTATGATAAATGAAGCATATGTCAATAGGTATGGTGTAGTTTTCATAATACTCTTGCCTAGAGAGGTAACTCACGCATTCTAAACACCCAGTTCCCTGTGTCTGGATGGCTGATGGAGGATTTTCTGATCCATAACTGAAAAATTTACAATTGCAACTGCTTTAGGAGTATGGATCTGCACCTACTTGACTTCTTATGTAACAACTTATGATGACATACACTAATGCACTAGTTTCAATGATTATTCCACAACTAAGAGGGACTAGAACTTCCACTGTCAGCTATTATTATACTGGGACTGGTAGCTTCAAAACAGAGAGGAGTCACAGGTTAGACAAGCCTGGCACTTGTTATCGTATAATAAAGGTTGTATTTATAAAATGGCCACTAGAGGGCACTAATAAACTATATTAGTTCCTGGAAAACTGTAATGTGGAGAGAAATTCTTGTATTAGTATTAGTAAGCCACCTCCAATTCTCCTTGGCACTGTGTCGTGTCTGTAATCCCAGTTACGCAGGAGGCTGAGGCTGACCGATTACTAGAGTGCATAATTTCTGTGTCAATATGGTGTCTCCAGACAAATCCAGTGTCACCAGGTTAAAAACAAACAGATGCGCAAGAATACTGAGTACAAATAAATGCGACTCAATACTCAAGGACTAAAAACAAACAAGTTATTATACCTATAGCAATAAAAATCAATGATTATCCTTTGCAAGCCAAAATGCATGCATCTTAATTGATGTTAAGAACAAAAGACAAATAATAGAGCACTACATAAAACAGTAGTAATTTAGTAAATACCATCAAGCATCAAAGACCCATAGGGCTAGAATGACTAAACTGTGGAAAAGGAAAAAATGGAGATGTTGCCCATAGCAACCTATTCTAGCTCTCGCTTTTCTATTACATAATAGAGAATTTCAGCTAGAATCTCATTTACTGCCATGGACAAAATATACATTTTTCATTTCTGCAGTCCAGTAAATTTAGCACTTAGGTCCAGATTCAATTAGGTTCATAGCGAATTTTATGCTTATTTTATGCTCATTTGCATAAGGAAATGAGCGCAAATTTTAAACGCTGTATTCAATTTAGCATTTTTTATGCACAAAAAATCTAAATTCGCTGTTGAATTTTTGTCCATTAATACAAATAGGGAATGACAACTTTCCCTATTCAATTACATTAAAATTAGCGCAAATTGTTCTTATATTGACAGGTGCATATTCGCACCTGTCATAGGTGCGCAAATTAATATGAGTTGTGTTAAGTTGATGTAAATAAGTAAAAATGTATAGAAATAATTAAAATAACTTTATTTTATTAATTTTTATCATGGATATGCTATTAATAAAACAATTATGGGAATTCAAAATCACATTTGTAATATGTTGTGTGGGGCCCCCATTCTGCAGGTTGGTCATTTCTGACTTCTCCCAGCTTTTAATGGATTTCACAGCTAAGTAAAAATACCTTTCTCCCTACCCTCTTCAACTGGGACTAAATGGTGCTAACCTCAGAGGTTCTTAACAGTCCCCAGTCCATCATTTATCAAAATCAGGCTTAAACTAACTAATGATGACTCCATTCTATTGTGGGGCAAATGCTTTTTTGAGGCTAGTAGCCCTACCAGGGCCTGGATATCTATAAAAAATACATTTTAAAAAGTTTTAGACCCCCAGATCTCAGACCGGACCACGGCTACTTGAAATAGGGAGGGAGGCGCTTTTTGCACAGATGTCCCCATCACAGCCCCTAACGATGAGGGCGAATTACATAAAATGGTGAATGGACATTTTGTAACCGTTCTTTCCACTGACAGAAGATCAAACAATACATTTGTCATTGTGGCAAAGTATAAACCACAACCGTACAAGCAGTCATTGTGACACAGTGTCATGCAGTGTCGTATAGCCACACATAACAGTAACAGTGCATCGTGTACCTGTAATAACCTCAGCGCTACAGGAAAAGAGAAAGCTGAGAAAAACATAGATCATCACTATGGATATACAGACCCTTCAACATGACCCATTCCATTAGGTACAATATACTCCGCTCCTGAGCTTCCAGCTGACACTCACCTGGTGAATTGACTTAACTGATATTAGCTGAGAGAAAGAGTCAGAAAGAAACGGCTGCAACTGTGGAAAAATGGTTTCATTCTTCACCAGGACAATGCACCTGCTCACACAGCACTTTCTGTGACCAACAATCACATTACTACACTTGAACATCCTCCATATTCGCCCGATTTAGCACCTTGTGACTTTTATCTTTTTCCCATAATTTTTATCAGTGCTTAAAGAGACACATTTTGAGTCAGTTGAAGAAAACGGCAGATGTGTTTAAACAACTGACAGAAATTGATTTACTCTATGCCTTCGACCAGTGGGAAACAAGACTACAGCGATGTATTAGCGCAAATAAGGAGTATATTGAAGGGGACAAGCACTACATTTGTAATACCAATAAATAAAAGTGAGTTATTTAATCAGTCTCGTTATTTAATAGAGATATATATATATCCCAGCATGATGTATTGTGGGTATGAGATTGAACTACGCACAAGTCCTTTAACTGAATGCATGTTCTGTGATTGAAATGTTAGGCAAGACCCTCAGGGAACTCTCTATGGGCCAGATATAGACCTAAGTGATAGTTACGCTACATTGCGTAGTGTATTTACGCTATCGTAATTACTATGCACTCCCCTAGGCACTTCCCTCGCTCGTATGTACTTTGGCTGTTTTACGCTTCCCAAACCCTACCTTAACTTTTCAAAGCATAACTACAGACGTACGTAATGGATTCAAGAACATAATGGCCTAACCCAGCCCATACTGTACAATTTAAATGCCCCCCTCTGCCTACAAAACATAACTACGGGTGTCGTATGGATGAACGCGACCCTTTGTTCGTAGTTACGCTGATGGTACGTATGCTAGAAGTTACTGCATGCGCAGTAAATACAAATTGGCGATTTTATGTCAGCGACTAGCGTAAAATCTCTAACGTAGTTCGGTCTGGATCTACCCCTATGAGACTGAACCGAGCAATCAAGCCAAAGAGAGTAAAATAATTTACAGTCCATGATATACCTGCATACAATGTGCTTGGCAAAGGGTCAGTTACGGTTAGTTGCTAAGTACTTGTTCATGGTTTTCTGGGCGTCCACGGTATAGTGCCACCAGGTTATTCACATTTGGGTTGACCCAGCCCAGCTTGAATTCAGAGCAGGTGAAAGAAAACCCCTGAACTTAAAGATAACTCTCAACAATCCTGTTTTTAGCAGGACAGTCTTTAAGACCTATGTCCCAATTAGGACAGAGACAGGTAGGTGTGTTTATTCACTTGTTCACTGAAAGGGTGCAGTGTGCATCTGCCAGTAGAGAGCATGAACATTTTTAATTTTTAATAGAGGGTTTAAGAGGCTGCCAAACCCAATCAGACTTCTAGGCACAACCTAGGGAGGGGCCAAACCCTCTTTACTGACTAGACCACACCCCTTTTGTGACACAGCCACGCCTCACGCCTCGACTTCCATACCTCTAATGTTGGTAGGTATAATTACAGGTATACAGCAATATATGTTTGGAAATACAGTGTTGATATATTATATTTTACTGTACATATTGCATTGGAAGGTGTCGACCTTTCCCTTGTTTGGAAGAATACTGAAAGAATTTCTTAACACAGTAAGGTTTATGCACCTTTATATGTATGCTTACAAGCAGTTGGATTACTCCTGTGAATAGCCAGTGTAGCTCAGATAATTAATACGCAGCCTATCTATAAATATTATGAACTGGATCCAGTCTTACAATGCCACGGTGCTTATATCCATGCTGGATTCAGCCTTCCATGCTGACGTGGGGTCAGGAAGCCATTTCCCTCATACACATAGACTTCCGATCCTAAAACTCTACTTTAGGAAGTCTGGATATGGGGGAAGGTCAGGGATTGAAGGTGACTCATAGCAAGGAGGCGGGGCCCAAGCCTGGATGGGCAGGACTAGGCGGAGCCAGGCAGGGCTGGGCGAGACTGCTGCCTGATAGAAGTTGTCATAGGTTGATAGCTTAAAACAGCACTCAATGTATTAGTGAATACAGAGTAAGTGCGTCCCATATGCACATGCACAAGCAAAATGTGATCTTTGCAATTGTAAACAACCATTTTGTGATAGCCTAGATCTGGTCCTATGTCCTTATATTATATAGAAGCTGATCCACAGCAGTGCTGGCACCTATTTTCCTCTTTTTTAGGTGTATTCACACTGAGCATATGCAGAACGGAAGCTCTGCGGGGAGTTCCACTGTATCTAAATAAGAAAGTGAGTGGTTTGGTGCTGCTGTGAGTGCAGTAACAGTCCAGATCCCTGCATTTCCTCCTAAAGTCCAGCTCAGTGCTGGTGTAAGCGGAAGTCGGCAGAGATTTCCTGTTATGGTAATAACAGTCCTACAAACCTTACAAATTAAACTGTTACATTAAAAATCAAAACAATTTTTAAAAGATAAACTCTGCTTTTACTGCACTATGCTGACATTTTATTTTAAACCCGAATAGCAGCATAAATATTAATGTTTAAGGGGTTTAATTTTTCTTTTCTTTTTTTTTTTTTCAATAAAGATTTTTATTGGTACGCAATGTCAATATACATTAACATCTCAATACAAATATGAATGCCACTTAGGAAAGAACAAGGTATATGAATTTACAAAACAGGTGGTACATCTCATATTTAAAGACATTTCACATAACTGTCAATTGGAAGACTCCAGGGTATTAATAGTGTCAGCAAAAAAAAAATACAAAGCCAATCTGAATCAATATATACATTCTCAGACGCTTATCATCATACACCCGACCTCTCCGTTAAAGATCAAAAATCAGAGGAGGATCAGAGGACGCATCCGGTACCATGTGGTGTATTTAAGGGAGTTATGAATTTTAAGCTTGTTGGGGTTAGGCAGCGTTTCCATGTAAGCCTCCCAAAAGCGTCTCTATCCCATCCATTCTGAACAGAAAATGAAGCTTATCTCTAAACAGGGCAAAGGGGGGGATTGAGGGGCCAGCCCTGGTTTATAGAATTGCCTTCCTCGCAGAAGAGCTGAGAATTAATAGAAGTTTCTTAGTAGAATTTTGTACTCTCTGGGCCCGAATCAATTAGGGAAAAATCATTAGTCAGCGTATTTTTAACGCATTTTTTTTTTAATTTACGGGCGATATTTTTTTTTCTTATTCAATTAATTTTTGGCGTTAAAAATACGCCATTTTTTTAACGATAAAAATTCGCACCTATGAGAGGTACGGATTTTTAACGCTGCCCTATGTTGTGCCCCAACAGGGCATGCTGATGCTTGTAGAACTACAAGCATCAGCATGCCCATGGATGTCAGCCAGGGGCCGCTGCGTAGGTGGCTTGGTGAAAAAAAAACTTTTTTTGAATGTCGCCAATCACTTCCTGCTAGCAGGACATGCCCGGCGCTAATGACAGGTTATTGGCCAGTGTCTGAAATATCGTGAGAATAACGATAACGCCAATAACCTGTCATTAGCGTGACAACGTGATTTCAGGCACTGGGTAATAGCCTCTCAGTAGCGCCGGGCACCTCCTGCTAGCAGGAGGTTATTTGCGGCGTTCAGTGAAGGATTTTTTTTTCCTCTGGTTATTTTTTTATCGCTGCCTGCTGTTTTAGCGCAGCGGTAATAAAATAATTGAATTGGCGAATTTTTTCCGTTCAATTGCCGGCAATTGAATCGGGCCCTGACCCTCCGGCGGAATACCAAATACTGCCCATTCTGCAGTAAAGGGCACGTGGCTGATGAGGTGCTTTTCTGCAAACCTTTTAATCTGCAGCCAGAAGCGTCGCAAGAGAGGGCATTCCCAAAAACAGTGTAGCAGATAAGCCTCTGGGGCTGCACATCTAGGGCAATTGTGAGAGGCCTGATTTCCCATGTGATATAACCGGAGTGGAGAGTAATATGTATGATGAAAAAGCTTAAGGTACTTTTTAACATACTGTGACAAGGTTATTGTTTTTCTAGAGTAATTAAGTGCTTTTAGCAGGTCACTGCAGGTAAGCTCTGGGAAAGATTGGGTCCATTTGTTAAGACCTGATATACTAGCTTCGTAATCTAAAGGGGATTGCAAAAGCTTGTAATTTGTAGATATTTCTCTTCTAAAAGTGGAAACATTCTGAAGGGATACATCTAAGGGGTTTTTCATGTCTGCAGGAGTAAGCATTGGAAGTATGAAACTGGCGTAATGCTGAGCTTGTAGAAAGGCTAACTGATGGCCTCTCAAAAAGGGAAATAGTTCACTAGCCCTAGAGAACGTATGGGGTTTCCCCGTAGACACATCTATAATCTGTCTCACAGACGTTAGCCCATCTCTACACCAGAATATGAAGGGGTAGGATGCGGCACAATCTTGAAATTCTGGGTTACACAGGAAGGGGAGATATAGGGAGTGATGAGCATTGAGGTGATATTTATGACGCGTTAGGTGCCACACCTTTCTAGTCGACCACAGATGAGGATTCTCCCTAATTGATGGTCATGTTGGTGGAGGAAACTCGTTAGGGAGACCCCGGGCAGGAATCCCCTCTCCAGAGGACCATCCTGTAAAAACATTTCTCCGAAAGATCCAATCTTTGACAATTCTAAGAAGTGCTGCATAGTTATAATGTAACAGGTTAGGAAAATTAACCCCTCCATGGGTCTTATGTTGCTGTAACTTTAGGAGTCCAATTCTAGCTTTCTCCCCCCCCCCAGATGAAGTTGCGGAAAAGTGCTTTAATATTCTGTACATCCCTCCTGGATATTAGCAGAGGCAGAGTATGAAACAGATAAACAAATTTAGAAAAGGAAATCATCTTTATGAGGTTCGCCCGTCCCAAGAAGGAAAGTGGAAGCAATTTCCACCCGCCCAGTTCTCGTGAGAGGTTCCTGATGGCAGAGGACATATTTAAGTCATAGAGCCTAGCAGGATTCTTACAAATTTTGACTCCCAGGTAAGTGAAAGATTGTTTTGCCCACTTAAAAGGCAGGTCCACCAGGTTGAACACAATGAGGCCGCAAACACAACGCCACTGATTTCTGCATGTTCACCTGAAAACCCGACACCTTCCCAAAATCACCTAGCAGTTTAAGGATAGAGTTTAAGCAGTGTCTTGGATTCCCAATGTACAGCAAAACATCGCCCGCAAAAGCAGATATTTTAATGTCCGCAGCGCCAACCCTTATTCCCTCAAAGTCACAAAGTCCCTGTAAGAGATGGAGCAACAGGTCCAGGGCCAAGTTGAACAGCAGCGGGGAAAGTGGGCAGCCCTGCCCCTGCCATGGGTATCAGGGGCCCCCTAGTACCATTAATGAGCTGGGAAGTCCGCGGGTAAGTGTATAGGTACTTGATAAACTGTATAAACATTGGGTCTAAGTTCCTAAATTCTAAAACTGCCATTAAGTAACGGCCCGCGTTACCATATCGAAAGCCCGCGTGGTATCGAGGCTGAGCAGCATGTTATTAGTTTTGGGATCTGGATGTGAAATTAGTCACACAGCTATGGCTGACCTGATTGCCTTTACAGACTGTCGCCCCCTAATGAAGCCCAGCTGATGATCGGTAAGAAGATCTGGCAAGAGGCGTTGCAACCTATTAGCCATGATTTTACAGAGTAACTTGTAATCTACATTGATCTACAGTCTGAGGATCTCTCTCTGGCTTTGGAATTAATGTTGTATAGGCCAAATTGAAAGAGGGGTAAATTGGTCGAGTTGTCATGATGGAACGGAATAACTCAAGGAGGGAGGGGACTAACTCTGGTTGAAGTAACTTATAATATTCTCCTGATAAACCATCCGGGCTCACTGTTTTGTGCAGCTGGAGGGAAGCAATTGCCCAATTAATTTCATCAGTCGTAACATCCAATGTTAACTCAGCGTTTTGTTCTGGGGATAGTGTAGACATCCTAGCAGCACTTAAAAGTGAGGCTGCTCCATATAAAACTTTATAATATTCAGTAAGATGTGCCTGAATGTCAGCAGTGCGTGTAAGAAGCTGATTCGACTCCCTGTGTCTAATAGTGGTGATGTAAGACCACTTTGTCCAAGTTATAGAGATAGTGGCCAACAGTTTCCCTGTTTTATTACCCCAGCGAAAATATTTATGCCGAGTATTGTCCATCCCTGTTCTAGCTTGAGTGGTGAGAACGGCCTCTACTAGCCTACGTGCCTGCAGATAAAGTTTGAATGATGCGTCAGTAGGGTCAGACATATAAGATGCAAAGGCCTCCGTCATGTCCGCATGGAGGGAGTCATATTGCGCCTGCTTACGTTTTTTTTGACGGGCCACATATTGGATCATATGACCCTGCATAACCGCCTTGGATGCCTCCAACAGCAGCATTGAATTATCAACATGTTGGATATTATCATCTATATAGTTACTCCAGTGAGCTACCATCTGTGATTTAAAATCCGCCGAATCGTAAAGATAGCTGGGGAAGCCCCAAAGGTTATCACGCAAGGGAAAAGCCGCAGAGCGCAATGTGAGCGAGATAGGCGGATGGTTTGCGACTACTACAGTCAGGTCCATAAATGTTGGGACATCGACACAATTCTCATATTTTGGGCTCTATACACCACCACAATGGATTTGAAATGAAAAAAAAACCAATATGTGCTTTAACTGCAGACTTTCAGGTTTAATTTGATGGTATTTACATCCAAATCAGGTGAACGGTGTAGGAATTACAACGGTTTCTATATGTGCCTCCCACTTTTAAGGGACTAAAAGTAATAGGACAATCGACTCAAAAGCTATTTCATGGACAGCTGTGGGCTATTCCCTCATTATTTCCTCATCAATTAAGCAGGTAAAAGGTCTGGAGTTGATTCTAGGTGTGACATTTGCATTTGGAATCTGTTGCTGTCGACTCTCAATATGAGATCCAAAGAGCAGTCACGATCAGTAAAGCAAGCAATCATCAGGCTGAAAAATCAAAAGAAACTTATCAGAGAGATAGTAAAAACATTAGGTGTGGCCAAATAACTGTTTGGAACATTCTTAAAAAGAAAGAGCGCACCGGAGAGCTCAGCAACACCAAAAGACCCAGAAGACCACGGAAAACAACTGTGATGGATGACAGAAGAATTTTTCCCCTGGTGAAGAAAAACCCCTTCACAACAGTTGGCCATATCAAGAACACTCTCCAGGATGTAGGTGTATACGGGTCAAAGTCAACAATCAAGAGAAGACTTCACAAGAGTAAATATAGAGGGTTCACCACAAGATGTAAACCATTGGTGAGCCACAAAAACAGGAAGACCAGATTAGAGTTTGCCAAACAACATCTAAAAAAGCCATTACAGAGTATGGAGAAGGAAAGGAACTGCTCATGATCCAAAACATACCACCTCATCAGTGAAGCATGGTGGTGGTAGTGTCATGGCTCGGGCATGTATGGCTGCCAATGGAACTGGTTCCCTTGTATTTATTGATGATGTGACTACTGACAAAAGCAGCAGGATGAATTCTGAAGTGTTTCGGGCAATATTATCTGCTCATATTCAGTCAAATGCTTCTGAACTCATTGGACGGCGCTTCACAGTGCAGATGGAC
>WWET01000121.1:1052898-1074638 GCA_011038615.1 Limnodynastes dumerilii | reverse complement strand
GGATAAGATAAATGATATGAGAATGAGGATGAAGCGATAATAGCTTTATTTGAACATGCTTTTTTTGCATTGCTTATAAGCCTCACTCATTTTGCTATCACAGTAATCCCAAGCGACCGGGAAACTGCACTTTAATAATGTGTAAATGCACTTTTATAGTAAAATCATCATGAAACTGGGGTTCACCAACACTGGTGAAAGTGAACATAGGATTGGCCTTTGTATATCTACAATCACGGTTACAACTGTCGTAAAATGAGGTACCAAACGTGAGCATAGCGGCTCCAGGCCGTATAATAGTCCTTTGCCTTTTGCCCCTCCCTCCATGAAAATATTCATTGCTATGCCCCTGATCTGCCCCATATTCTGGGGTCCATACACTGTATGATAATCAGAAAGGACAAGACTTCCAACATTCTCCTCTTTTCTATACAGCAAATGTGCTAACCAATCAGAATGCAATCTGCCCTATCCGAACTTCTGACCAATGATATTATACTTCAAGAGGGCGGGATTTAGCGTTACATTGTACAGTGCAGGCTTGTTCATGGACTGCGAACCAATCAAAACTCTAGAATTTTATGCTTGCAGGAGACTAAAGACTGATGCCGAGTATAGCTATCGGACATCCGTTACTACGAGGGAAGTGGTTAGCGGAGGGAGCGTTCAGATGTGCGGTTTTGGTGGATTTGCGTTTATGGAGTGTAACGCATCTGATAGTAGCAGGTCCGCATGAATTCAATGGATCCAGAGCAGTCACTGTGCTTCGCATGGTCGGCTTAGCGCTGTAATCAGTACAACCTCATTGTCTAACGACTTGCTTGTCTCCGTTTCCTCCTGGTGTCAAACAATGAAAATGTGATCAATCTTTAGTAATATATATATTAAATAATGTCAGATTCCTCGGAGGCTTTTCTCAAGTAAAATAAAAAAGTTTAGAATCCAAAATGTTTTTATTCATAGAAAAATAATTGTAGATCAGCTTCATTAACACCAGGGGGGTTATGTCTAATACTAGCGGCAGCATCATCTAAGCGCTATTTATAAACAACTAGCTGGCAGCGTCCTCTACTGATCACTTATTCATAATCTGCTGCAGCTGCAGTCATTGCTCGGTGCACGTGCAGTTCTGTGCAGAGAGGCTACTGACCTGCGCATGCGACAGCTGGAAGAAAGGAGGAGCCTCCTCTCCTAATGGACGCCCTGCTCAACCATTGATTGGAGCATAGCAGTTACCCAGTTACCCACTACCATATATTCACTCTTCCTTTCTTTCTCTCTCTCATTCTTTCTCTCTTTCATTTTTTATCTCTCATTCTTTCTCATTCATTCATTCATTCTCATTTTTTATCCCCTTCTCATTCTTTCTCTCATTCATTAGCTTTCATTTTTGCTCTTTCATTCATTCTCTTTCATTCTTTCTCTCATTCATTCTTTCTCTTTCATTCATTCATTCTTTCTCATTCATTCATTCTTTCTCTTTCATTCATTCATTCATTCTTTCTCTTTCATTCATTCATTCATTCTTTCTCTTTCATTCATTCTCTTTCATTCATTCATTCATTCATTCATTCATTCTCTTTCATCCAGTCTCTTTCATTCTTTCTCCCTTTCTCATTCAGTCTCTTTCATTCTTTCTCCCTTTCTCATTCATTCTCTTTCATTCATTCTTTCTCTTTCATTCATTCATTCTTTCTCTTTCATTCATTCTCTTTCATTCTTTCTCTCTCAGTTTTTCTCTCTTGTTCTTTTTTCCTCATTCTTTCTCAATCTCATTCTCTCTTTCTCATTCATTCATTCTTTCTCTTTCTTTTTCTGTCTCATTCTTTCTCTCCCTTTATATAGCTCTGTTCACCAGAGATATTCCCCAGTGAGCACTCTGGACATTTCTCGGGTCTATATCTCTGCCATGTAACTGTGTCACTTCTAATAGGGTCAGGCCAGCAGAATACAGTTATATCACAATACACAATTATCGCCTCAGAGCAGATCTGAACAGTTTTGTGTTACAACAAAACGGAACATGACGCATACTATACAAAACCAGGACCGGTCAGGGGATAACTGTATACTGTGTGCCCAGGATTTCTGATTTTAGATCCTTTTGCAGATCACACAGGAGCTGATCGAGAGGTTAATGCAAATCAAGCATTCCATACATTCAAACACAAAGAGATGGGTGGGCTATGGGGGCTCCTAAGGTGCACACACCTACAGCTTGAGATGTCTATGTGATTACAGCAGGAACAGGGCAGCTATGAGACCAGATCCATTGCATGTCCCCAAGCGATCAAATTCAAGTGCAGGAACTACACTGTAACACATGGTGGAAATAGTGGTTACGATCCAGTGACAGTGTAAGTGCATGAAAACTAGAACCAAGATTATACTAAGCCCCAAAAAATAACCACCCTTCAGAACGCCAGCGGCCGTGCAATGCCTTGCGTTCAGGTCTCGCTCACACGCAATTGAATATGTATGGCGTATAATTGTGCGTGCTGCAAGCTCACACATTGACACGGTAACTCATTGAGCGTCCATTCATCTCAGGCCCACAACTTCATAAAACATGTTCCAAGGGCCCGATTCCCTTTGCCGTGATGACGGGAAAACGCTTGTAGTGCGCTTTTCCCCATCATTTACGGTAGCGAAAATTCGCAGATTTTTATGCACACTTCTATAGAACGCGTATAAAAATCCACAAATAAAAATTCACAGAATTGGCTTCCCACCGGAAATAACGCGGGTGCGAGGCTAACTGAATCGGGCCCTAAATGTGTTCAGGTTCCTAATAAAAATAAAGATCGTTCTACAACGCAAGAAGCCCCAGACTTTGGCCCAGACCGATGCACGTTTCCCGTATGAACAGAGGTCTGCACGCAACAAGGAAAGGATCTCCCATGTCATTCCCCTCTAACGATCGCCCATAAACCTACCTTATTCTCTGTGTACGGATCTGCGCAATCACAACCCTTCTGCATTGCGGATCTGCGCTCCGTCAGAAGGACCTAGTGCCGCCCACACTCCCTAATTAGCATGCCTATCCCCGCCCCCTCTGCAGACATATGGAGGGCAGGGCATGTCCTGTAGTAGTCTGGCATGCAGTTATAACGTTAACGAGGGGCTCGTGTAATTCACCTCATGTTATTAAGTATTTGGGCCAGATTTACTAAGCTGCAGGTTTGGAAAAGTGGAGATGTTGCCCATAGCAACCAATCAAATCCTAGCTCTCACTTTCCTATTGCATATTAGAAAATGTCAGCTAGAAGCTGATTGGTTGCTATAGGCAACATCTCCACTTTTCCAAACCCGCAGCTTAGTAAATCTGGCCCTTTGTGTATTTGTTTTTAGATTTTATCCTAATAAATCATTTTTATCGTTCCATTTCTTTGCACAGCAACATAACATAAAACGATACACAATACGCCTTTCCGATTATTTTATGTCTGCTGTTATTGGTATTATTTCTTTGTCTCCGGCAGTCCCATAATTACTATATAATGTTGCAGAGTTGAATTAAACAGATTTTTTGTCAAATAAACTGTGTTTGTGCTTTTTTCTTACTCAGTGAAAACAATAATCCAAGTTTACAATGAACGTCATTCATCACAAATGAGGATAAATGTTTGTAGCTGTAACCTGCGATATTATTCCCGCATAATATTTCAGATATTTGAAGCTTTGAAAACGATCTCTGGAATTATTTGAACAAATGCTTGGGGAAAACAATAGGACTTTGCTGCCATCTAGTGGCAAATTTGCAGTACAATGAAATTGAAGTTTTGGGGTAAATTTACTAAGGTCAGTTTGTGACTGCGCTTTGAAATCGTTGAATATCGCTGCAATTTATCAGCGATTTCAGCATTAAAAGCGCCGTATTTCCTAAATTGCCATTTTTATGGCGATTTTAAATCGCGATTTTTGAGAAACTGGCAATTTTTCTGGGGAATTGACCTTAGTAAATATAAATATCTCAAAATCACCATAAAAATGTACCCCTTGAAGTGGTTTCAAAAAAAGGCATAGGAGAGAGTGTTATACAGAAGTACAGGGCCGCTGTCAGAAAATCCATATCTCCTCAGGAGAGAAATAGAGAGAGAGAGAGAGAAAGAGAGAGAGAGAGAGTTTCATGGTGAGCGGAGTTAGAAACTCCGCTTCACCACCCCTTCACCGCTGTGTAAATATGCGGTGCAGGGGGAGCCCGTTCACATGAACGGGCCCGTGATAGCAGGAGAAGGAGTCCTGCATCGTCATGGAAACGATAGTTTCCACTGGCGATGCAGGGTTTTTAAATAGGAGAAATGTCATTTTGAAGCGATAAGGGCAGTTTTCTATTGAAAACTGCCCCTATCACTCCAAAATGAACTCTGTAAATAGAGCCCTTAGAGTGATTGATAGAGAGAGGTAGAGAGAGAGAGAAACATAGAGAGAGAGAGAGAGAGAGAGAGAGAGAGAGTATATATGATATTCCAAACACATTCAATTACTTTACGGCAGAAGTTTATGTCTAATGATCCTAAGAGATCTTACATGTGAAACTATCACCTATAAAGTGAGCTGGACATCACTCTCTAATAATGTATAGATAGAATCACAGACCCCAGCATCACAGAATACCAAAATACCTGATAACCAGCAGCGAGCATTATCACATGACCACCTGCAGGCTCCTTCTCAGTCCGCTCTACGGGTAGGGACTACCTTAGTGACCAGCCTCCTGGGACGGGGCTTATGAAGATATGGGCGGAGTTTGACCAAATATGGTCATTTGTGGAGATTGGGTGGAACGGGGCGGGGCTTATTTGATCCCCAACCAATCAGATTCTAGCTCTCACTTTCCCATTACATCCCTGAGAATGTCAGCTAGCATATCGTTGGTTGTTATGGGCAACATCTCCACTCTATACTTTTATTAAATCAGTTGACAAACGATTAGTTAAGAGGATAGTGATAGCTGCAGCATTACATGCCACCTGGATCAAAGGTGTCACGCTCGTACTGGACCCTAATGGTGCCTCTGGGACGTATACAGACTACTGGATGTATAATATATACATCCGGTATTTAGCGTTTTTTCCTACTGCGCATTCATAATAAATTTTTAACGTTATCTACGTATCTTGTACTACGCATACGCAGTAGGAAAAACGCTAAATACCGGACGTATATGTTATATGTCCGGTAGTCTGCATACGGCCCTCTATCTGGTAAACTAAAACCACATAAAGGGGCTTTAGGAGAATCACCTCCCATCATTCTGCACCATTAGATGTTCCTTACACTCATTAATGCTTATTGCCAGAGCACTAGTGACTAGAACTTTGGCGCCCTCTACTGGTTCTAGCCCCAGTATTGCCAAACATTCCAAGCAGTACAACGACTTGGCCAATCAGTAACTCTGTAGCCGTGATGCCATAAACTCCCGTCTTTAAGGCTCGCTCATGACTTAGCCGCCCGCTCCAGATGTTTCTGGTGAGAGAATAATTGATGATCTACCGTGGGACTGAACACATCTACTAAAATAATGTTCCAGGTGCAGTCCACATTGAAGTCCTGCTCCCTACAGTCATCCCCTGTGCACACAAGAAAACACGTTTTTATTTTCCCAGCGTCACGTGCGCCGGGCTGGAGGCCTTGCTCATTGTGAGGGAGAGCCCCTGACATTCCAGCAGCTGAGTCTGAGCGCAGGAAATAGACCTGTAAAGTAATGGCTATCGGAAACGCGACAACTAATTCTAAAATATTCTGTGTGTCTGTCCTTCCTGATTATGCAGCGAGCGTGCACGGTGTAGACCTTTATTTTTTCTTTTATTTAGTGTGGTTGCTTGTAGAGATGTAAGGACAATTAGACCTCCAATGCTGCCACACAGGTCACATGATTATGTCACACAGTAATGTCCCCAAGTCACATGATTATTTCAGACAGTAATGTTCCCAGGTCACATGATTATGTCACACAGTTATATCCAGGGGTCACATGATTATGTCACACAGTAATGTCCCCAGGTCACATGATTATGTCACACAGTAATATCCACATGTCACATGATTATGTCAAAAAGTAATATCCACAGGTCACATGACTATGTCACACAGTAATATCCACAGGTCACATGACTATGTCACACAGTAATGTCCTCAGGTCTTATGATTATGTCACACAGTAATGTAGTAATGTTCCAGGTCACATGATTATACCACATAGTAATGTTCCCGGGTCACATGATTATGTCACACAGTAATGTCCCCTGCTGATAGTATTTTATGTGCTTTAGCACTCTACACACATCTATTATTAAAAAGGTGGTAACCCTGTGACAGCCCCTTACATTATCCTTCACCAGCACTACATTTAAGGACACAGTTACACCAAACATTCCCCACACAAATAGCACCATAGGTTACTCCCCAGCTATGATTGGTGCTAGAAGCCCAACTTGGAAAGTGCGGGAAAACGATGGGCGCTGTGTCACATGGACACTTCCCTATTGCTGGACCTTCTGACAAATCTGCATATCCCTCGACAGCTCCAGTCTGCCCTCATGTGGTAACTAACGGAAATGGACCCACTGCATGATCAAAGCTAATATTGTTCATTTTGTTAGCATGAGACATTCTTGTTTTTTTATTTTATTTTTCTTGCATGCGCCCGCCAGATGTTCTGCGTAACTTTGTTACGTACGTCAGTAGGTACACATAAGTAGCAGACCCATCATTTATGATGGCGTATCCTCTCCATATAGGTGGGTATAAGCATGTAACGGAGGGGTCGGGGGCGGGGAAGCCCCTTTACCACTATGTCTTAAAGTAGAAATTTTGACACGTAAGTGTCTAGATTTACTACCGTCTGCTGGGAGTGCAGGGGGCGTCCACACCCGCTACATGCACGTGCCTACGGAGACCCCCACATGCACGGGGTCTGGATCTGTGCCATAGATATTACACACACAATAAAAGTGGCCTTTCCTAGAAAAG
The DNA here is from genome assembly GCA_011038615.1 of Limnodynastes dumerilii. NCBI lineage: Eukaryota > Metazoa > Chordata > Amphibia > Anura > Limnodynastidae > Limnodynastes > Limnodynastes dumerilii. The sequence continues at coordinate 1,067,663 of WWET01000121.1, read as the reverse complement.
AAATATCGGGCCGTATTCAGAGATCTGTTTTTTTCTCCGTTTTCCGCGCGTGTTTTTAAGTACGTTTCAACTGCGCATGCGTAGTAACTTTTTATATGTTGTTCACGTAGACTATACGCGTGGCAGTGTCTCACGGACGCACTTGTGAATCGCACGTGGGTAAATACGCACGAATCGCCCACGGAAAAATACGCACGGGGGAATTTACATAGAAATGGGCGGGGAGAGGCATTTAAAGGAAAGGAAGTGGGCGCCATTATAAAGTCACGCACGGACGGAGGACACGCGCTCGGAAAAGGCCACGGAAAGTTACAAAGCTGGTCTATGGAGGCGGAAGTCTCTGTGGGCACGGATGAGCAAGGGGAGTGACTGGGGTTTTGGTGGGAGTTACTTGCTCCGTCCGTGCGTATATTTGCGAGCCGATCGCCAGACGGATCTCTGAATACGGCCCATATTGATTATTTACATGTACCTTGGATAAAGTGGCTCTTTGGCTTTTGCTATAATCGCAGCCTGTTCTTGTTTATTTTAATAGAAGTCATTAGACGGGGAGGGGGATGAGATGATGATGTCAGGAGCAAGGAGGTGAAGGAATTCCTATAAAATGCCTATTGTCCGGGCGGCTGTGCTGTTTTAGGCAGGTCCCGGGCAGACCAGTTACATTTGCCCCTACGAATGCATGCAAACCTTTAGAAAGGCATAATGTAGAATTCATTAAAAACACAGGCACAGGACATTAATGCAGGCTTTATTTTCTCTGGCTTCTTCTGCTAAGAGGGATTAAAACACACTGAGGGTTGAACTTCCAATACACTATTTATTGGACTCCTAAGAATGTGACTTTGGGTTTTTTAACTGGAGAACCAGGAATTATTTTTCCTCCTTGCTTTAAAACAGGCTCAGGCAACCTTTGGCAGTCTAGGGGCTAGATTTACTAAGCTGCGGGAAAAGAAAAGTGGAGATGTTGCCCATAGCAACCAATCACAGACCCTCCAACATCCCATTCCTATTCCATTAGGTACAATTGAATCCACTCCTGAGCTTCCAACTGTCACTCTCCTGGTTTAAATGAATTAACTGATATTTAAAAAACTATTTGCCTCTTCAACAAAGGTGGTTACCATAGTAACTGACAGTTGGAAACTGAGGAGCAGAGTATTTTGTACCTTATGGAATGGGTCATGTTGAAGGGTATGCAATCAGATTACATTTTCTAGTATGTACTGTAATAGGAAAGTGAGAGCTAGAATCTGATTTGTTGCTATAGGCAACATCTCCACTTTTCCTTTCCCGCAGCATAGTAAATCTGTCCCATAGTTTTGTGAAACTACAAATTCCAGCATGCACCAACAGACTATGCAAAGGTGATAATATCTGGCATGGCATCATGGGAATTGTAGTGGCACAACATCTGGAGTGTGGCAGGTTGCATATGCCTCGTTTAGATAATCAACAGGATACCTGTAAAGTCTTTTAAAGCTGTCTGATTTGAATAAACCACTGCCCCTTTCCATTGAAGCCCCACCCCTTTATCACATAGCTTATGATTGACAATCATCCTATAATTTTTGGAAAAATGATTTTTACATTTGATGGAACAATTTATGGAGGAAAGCCTTAGTAACATCTCTGAATGGAAAGACAAGTAGGAAAAATCGAGTTCAATGTTTTTTTTTTATATTAATTAATTGTAGGAAAGCCACAATATTGATAATAAGTAATAAGGGCTTATAATAACTTTGATTGGTTTACAAAGCAAAATCTATGACTCACTGAAGCTCCGCCTTTATTCCTCCCAAAGTACAACTAGATTCACCCAATCATAAGATAGATTTCAGTGAAGCCACACCCACTATGCCGTAGACTATATCCCCATAGGGGCAGAGTTAGGTCACGGTTGTCTACTTCCTGTTTCCTCAGAGGGAAGAAATAGGTGTTGACGTGGGGGCGTGGCTTAATGATGTGATTTATGCAAATTTCTTCATTGTGTTCCACCCAGTCAATCACTGCTGCAATTCATAGAGCAAGGGGGTGGGCGGGTCTTGATGAAAATCACGGGAGATTTGCCTGCCCTCCCGGGACACTGGGAGAACTGCCTGACCACCTTTAAATCATGATGACCGCAGACCCTATCTGAGCTTTTGTTTTAACATTTAGGATATATTTATGTCCTGGTTACCAACTTTTGCAAATTAATATCAGGTAGATTGATAACACTACCAATGGAACATAATCAAAGGGGTGTATCCTATACTACCAAAAGGGTGTGACATGAACTGCTAAAGGTGTGTGTCCTGTATAGCCAAAGGGATGTGTACATTTCTGTCTTTAATTACATTTTGTCTCCATCTTCATAGGCCTCTAAATTCTGTCATCAAGCCACAATGAATTCTGGAACTGAATCAGCATCAGGGAGATCACCCACTCTTCAGTGAGTCAGGGAGATCACCCACCCTTCAGAATGAGCTGGTAACTATGCTTTATATGTTTTTAGTGAATGTTAAACTATTCTAACACCTCTGATGGGAGACTATTCCACTTATCCACTACCCTTTGTGTAGTATTTTTATTCCTCTACTTCTTCACCTTCCTCTTCTTCTTCTTCCTCTTCTTCTTTTTCATCTTCCTCTTCTTCTCAACCTTCCTCTTCTTTCTCTTCTCCTTTCTTTTCTTCCTCTCCACCTTCCAGTTCTTTCTCTCCACCTTCTTCTTCCTCTTCTCCACCATTCTCTTCTTCATCGTCTACTTCCTCTTCACCATCTTATGCTCCCTCTTCCTCTTCTCCACCTTCCTGTTATTTCTCTTGCCTTCCTTTATTTATTCTCCACCTTCCTCTTCTTCCTCTTCTTCCTCTCCACCTTTTTCTTCTACCTTTTCTTTATTTCCACCTTCCCCTTATTTCTCCTTCCCTTCCTCTTTTTCCTCTCCTGCTTTCTTTTCTTCCTCTCCACCTTCCAGTTCTTTCTCTCCACCTTCTTCTTCCTCTTCTCCACCATTCTCTTCTTCATCGTCTACTTCCTCTTCACCTTCTTATGCTTCCTCTTCCTCTTCTCCACCTACCTGTTATTTCTCTTTTCCTTTCTCTATTTCTTCTCCACCTTACTCTTCTTCCTCTCCACTTTTCTCTTCTTCCTTCTCTTTTTACCACCTTTCCCTTATTTCTCTTCTCCTTTCTCTTTTTTCTCTCCACCTTTCTTTTTTTTTCTCAATTTCTTTCTCTTCTTCCTCTTTACCTTCTTCTTCTTCTTCTTCTTCTTCTTCTTCCTCTTCTCCACCTACCTGTTTTTTCTCGTTTGCTTTCTCTATTTCTTCTCCACCTTTCTCTTCTTCCTTTTCTTCTTTTCCACCTTCCTCTTCTCCTTCCTCTTCTTCCTCTTCACCTTTCTCTTCTTCCTCTTCACCTTTCTCTTCTTCCACTCCACTTTCCTCTTCTTCCTTCCCACCTACTTTTTTTAAGGGTTTAACTCTTCTCCACTTGTTAACGATAGGGATCGCCATGTGAGAGTCGCGATCCTGTCTCGCTACCTTTCTGTACTGCAATTCCCAGCATTGTCTTCCCCTTTTGCGGATGTGCAGAACAGCCATAGTGCAGAATATGACAGACTCCCCTGCAGTTGCTGCAGCAAAGAAGGGACGAAATGTAAAATTTTAGGGCTCTTACACTAAGTGGGCATTTGGCAACCTCTGCCATCGTAAAATATCTGCTTTGCATGTTGCACGTTTCCATCGTGTTTAAAACGCAATCTGCGTGGGGAGGGGCTTGAAGACTCCGTTTGATTTGCCCGCTGTCTCAGAGTTCCGAGAGCACTGGGCAAATTTCGGAATACTACTGGCATGTCTGGTGCATTGGCCTGGACTAGGGTGTTCCTAAAGTAACATTCTCCTCTGCAGTGATGTGGGTTATATATCATTGTAGTTCCAGATTTTTGTTGTGAAGTGTGATTTTCCAGGGGAATCCTGAGTGCTTACACAATGGCTGCTACACAGAGCCTCCCTCAGTCATTAGAGTTTGGCCGTCAGACAGGAGTTCAGTACCAGGTGGCAGAATGGAAACTCAGAGTAATGTTTTGGGACTGATGTCACGTCATTTGGAATGGATGTGGAGGATGTGAGCAGGCGAGATGTTTAATCCTGTGTCAGGCACAAAGCCGCTGGGTAGTCAACGTGTCCCTTAATGGAGCATGTCATATCAGAGCAATGCTGCCATCTACTGGACAAGCCTGTTAGCATAACAACATTAATTGTTATAGTAGATTGCTGTTAGAATTAGGTTGTGCTAAACAATTATCATAGCATGACGGTGACTCCAGAGGGCAGGGGCTATCGTGCAAAAACAGGACTAAGGGATTCTCCTTCATAACAATAGCTATTGTCAGAAGGAACACAGGGGAGACACTGATACACCCAGTATAAGACTGACCCCACCTGTTACACACCCACCACAGTAACACAGAGGAGACCTGCACACACTGATACACCCAGTACAAGACTGACCCCACCTGTTACACACCCACCACAGTAACACAGGGGAGACCTGCACACACTGATACACCCAGTACAAGACTGACCCCACCTGCTACACACCCACCACAGTAACACAGGGGAGACCTGCACACACTGATACACCCAGTACAAGACTGACCCCACCTGCTACACACCCACCACAGTAACACAGGAGACCTGCAGACACTGATACACCCAGTACAAGACTGACCCCACCTGCTACACACCCACCACAGTAACACAGTAAACTTACACTAAAAAGACATTTCTGCAAAAAAGAAATTGGTACTTTCAAAAACTATGAAACAACCACTAACAAGTCAGGCCTAAAAGGAAAGTCAAAATTTTATCCATTGGAATCACGGAGCAGTCCAATAGACATGTTCTATGAACTAGTTAAACGTGACTTGGACACCATGGAAATTAATAAGAATATAATGAAAACTAACTTGACTAAAGCAGAAAGAGCATCGATGAATAAACTTAAATCCAACAATCAGTTAGTTCTGAAACAAGCAGACAAAGGAGGGGGCCTTGTACTGCTTAACAGAACAAACTATGAAACTGAAGCCCTTAGACTATTATCAGATAATAACTCATATAGATCTATGAACAAAGATCCCACTGAAGACTTTCTTGATGAACTTAGACCAATTCTAGTCAATGCTTTAAGACTAGAAATAATAAACAAGGAAGAATACCAATATCTGTTTAATAATACGCCGATAATTCCTATATTTTATTTTTTACCAAAAATTCATAAAAGTCTACAGAACCCACCTGGACGACCAATCATCGCAGGAATTGGATCCTTAACAGCTCATCTGTCTCAGTACATTGACGTGTTCCTACAGAAATATGTGACAAAATTACCCTCATATCTAAAGGACACCACCTCAATACTCCAAGAATTGGAAAACTTTATATGGAAGGACAACTACCTCCTGGTTACTATAGATGCACAATCTTTATACACTTCAATTCCACATACCCGGGGAGTCGAATCAACAAGGGATTTCCTAATAGAAGACCAGAACTTGGACGATAAACATAAGGATTTCATTTGCGACCTCATCACTTTTACTTTGACACACAATTACTTTAAATTCTTGGACACGTTCTACCTGCAGACCTGTGGCACCGCAATGGGCACAGTTTTTGCACCAAGTTTCGCAAATCTACACATGGGCAATTGGGAACGAAAATTTATATATTCAAACCATCGCTTTTTAAACAATATCCGGATGTATAAACGCTATATAGATGATATTATTCTAATCTGGGAAGGGGAGAAAGAATCCTTTGAAGAATTTTTCATGTGGATATCCAGTAATGATTATAATCTAAAATTCACGTACAATATATCTAAGGATCAAATCGAGTACCTGGATCTACGAATTTCACATGAAAGCAATAAAATCATCACAACTAATTTCATCAAAAATGTCGACTCAAATGGCTATCTTCATTTCTCCAGTGGTCATCTTAAAAAATGGAAAACCAACATACCATATTCCCAATTTTGCCGGATCAAAAGAAACTGCACTAAGCAAGAAGATTGTGAGGTCCAAATTCAGACCTATGCAAATAGATTTAAAGAAAGAGGTTACCCAAGGGACCTAATAGAGGAAGCAATACAGAAAACGAAAAGACTTGAACGGAATTCCCTCCTGTCCTATAAAAAGAAATCGCAAGCAGAAATGCCCTTGTCATTTATTACTAAATTTAATAACTCGCAAAAAGCTATTGAATCCATTCTCAAGAAACATTGGAACATTCTCCTCATGGACCCAGTTTTGGAAAAAATAGTTCCTGAGAAACCTAGAGTTATTTATAGAAAATCTAAAAACCTAAAAGAGATTCTGGCTCCTAGTAACTTGCTTCCTGTGAATCAGACTGTCAAACGAAAAGATTGGACCAAGACCACAGGATCTTTTAAGTGCGGACACTGCATCGTTTGCAAATACATCTCACCTCAAAAATCTTTTTTCAATTTTGATGACTCAAAAAGTTTTCCTATTAAGCACTTTATAAACTGTTCTTGCACCTCAGTTATATATATGTTAGAATGTCCTTGTAAGAAAAAATACATTGGAAAAACAAAAAGACAAGTAAAACTGAGAGTACAAGAACATATCCGCAATATAAAAAATAGAATATTAAGTCACACTGTTTCGGAACATTTCTCTCAAGTACATAACTCCAACCCAACATTCCTGGAAGTTCGATTTTTAGAAATAGTTTCTCTAGGTCCAAGAGGTGGTGACCTAGCCAAATTACTCTCACAGAGAGAAATGTACTGGATCTACCAACTAAACACTTTAAAACCATATGGATTAAATGATAACTATGAGATAGCACCTTTTTTGGATGATTAACCCCCTTTTTTTTTTACATATTTCTACTTTGTTGGATTTATCATATTCTTTGTATTCCTATTTTTAATATTTTTTATGTACCCCTCTTGTACATCCTCTTTAGGATGTTTTACTGGCTGTAATAACCCTTTTTTAACCCATTTTTTACTTTTATGAAAATGATATCTTTCACTAAGGATCTACTCCTTTCTATCACTATGAATTTTTCCTCGCAAATTTATTATTTATTATTATCATTATTTTTTGATGGTCCCCTAATTCTTAATTAATCATTAACTTATTGTTTCTCCTAGATTTAAACCTTGATGAATTATGGATTGTATATTTTTACCTAATTTTTAGAGTTGGTATTATAATTTATATTTTTTAGAGTTGGCACTTTTAGAGTTGCATTGTATTTAATCTTAGCAGCCCAAACTAATTTATTAGGATATTATGTTAGAGGTATCCCTAGATTACTTCACATTGCTTATCGGTATGGTTGTAATTTGGACCTCATCCCTTAGTGTCATACTCATTTGTAACATGAATATATGAATTTATATACGAATATATGAATTTAATTAAATTGGTTGCTCCCCCCAATCCATTTAAATTAGCTTGATATTCATAGGATTTATACCCTCTTTATCTAATTAGTGATAATAATCGAGTCATGCCAAACATCAATTAAATAATTAATTAATTTGTTTTTAGAGTTAAATTTAGAGTCCGTTGTCACTATATTTTGATAAATCTTAATGTAAATCTCTTTAGCACTTATGTAATTTTCCTTACTATTGATCGCGATCCCTAATAAAGTTCATTACCCTTTTGCTCAACCTAACTCTAATTAATCCCTTACCATATTAACTCTTAACCCTTTAGACTCCCTAGCGTTTATATATTTTCCTTGGTATATAACACTATATATGTTGAATTGATAGATCTTAATGTTAATCTCATCAGCACTTATTTTCCTTCACTATTGATCACTATTCCTATTAGAGTACAGTACTTTTCTGTTTAACCTAGCTCTAATTAATTTAATTCCCTCTCTACACTAACTCTTAACCCTTTAGACTCCCTAGTGTCTATATAATTTCCCTGGTATATATAACTATTTATTAATACCCCTGTCTCTCACCATAAATCCCCATCTAAGAAAAAAGAAAAATGATTAATATCGTATGTATCCACACACTGTATCCTATTTAGCTTAGAGAGCTTATTGTTACTTCTTTAAAAAATGCAACTTAGTATAATTATTGTTTCCTTTCTAAGTATTTGTTTTTGCTACAAATTCTGAATAAGATCCACACCAGAACAGCTTCAAGAAATGTTTGTTGTTTATTTATTTATATTCTTTTGCTTTTTATTATTCAAAACATTAGGTTATAAGATACTTCCGTTGCTGGCCCCACAGGGGGTCCCCCAGCTACCAATCAGCATCACATTCTAGACCCAGATAAAAATCTTTCTTGGCGCCACATCTCAACTCTTTTACACATCCCTGAGGAAGTTTGTGCGAGACCACTTGCCCCCGCTGACGAAACGCGTTGGATGATCTGCTAAACGATTTCAGAGCTTCAAACTACAGCCTTGTTTTACACTTCAAAGCGGCACAGTTAATTACCACGGAGCAGCATCGCCCGGAACATCAGTAGCTCCTGCTACAAAGGGCCGCATGTACTGAGACTGCTACAAAAACAGGTGATTCAGATAAGCTCTGCTTTTTTATAAGACTGTTTGAATTCCTATGAGACTCTTTCATTAAGGACCTTTTTACTATTTATTTATGCGATTAGCATGTTTTAAACACCTGTGAAGTAAAGTTTATTTTATATATAATTACATCAAAAACGGATTGTGGAATATTTCTGTTCTTATTATCAGAATGATTCAAACTGAGTAGAATCATTGCACAAAGTCCTATAGGCTTATAGGTTTATTGATTATAAGGTTTCTACTTTTGGGTTATATATGTACGCGCTGTGTACGTGAGGACAACACTACTTATACATTCCAAACCTTTTTCTGCATACCATAAATACTCCATCTTTCCCGTGAAGCTTGAATCTAATGAGTATTGATGATAATAATTTACTACAATAGAGTATCTGTATATATATACACACATAAAACTACACTTATCCCACCAGTGTCATCTCACCCCGTGGAACGGGCGGTGTCGGTCTCGCTGTCCGGGAGCAGATTCTGACGCCACCGGAAGCAGCCACGCGGTCCCGGTTACCATGAGCACTACAAAACATAAACAGTTGCTACAAGTGAAAGAAAAAAAGTTACAAGCACGCTGAAAGGAGCTGGTTGTAAACATGACTCTCTGCTGCATAGAATAAGGGCACAAAAATAAACTGGCATCGCGGCCTGGGTTACACACATAATACTGATATACAGATAGAAAGCTAAGAAGGACTCAGGACATGGACTTAGTCATGCGTATTGGCTGGGTAATTGCAAGAGTGCTTGGGTGTCTTTTTGCACCTGCTCCATATTACCATATAAATTGATTTGAGCAACCTCCATTCTATATGTGTATATATATATATATATATATATAGTAACATATATATGTATATATCATATCTATTATACGATGGAAGTTGGGAAACAACCTGATCCAGCACAATAATAGAAGATGCTTTAAAAATAAATTCATTTCTGTGTTTTATTGTAGGTCACATATACACTATTACTTAGTACAGAAGTCAAAACACTTTGGTGTTCTTCAATTGGCAGAGAAGCCTTTTTTAGAGGATTCTAATGTGTGGAGTCTGTATGGGGTGATAGATGCTTCTCTGCCAATTCAAGAATGCCTATAGATAATTATATTGGACTCACCTCTGCAAGTTTGAACTTATTTATTGATGTTTTGATACTTCTGAATGACTCCAGGATTGTGTGCATTCATGAACCATATATATTGTACAAACATATTTTTATATCTATATATAGTAGGCATTTTGAAGTTACTCACAGGGTATGATGCAGAGCTGTGCTTTTGTCTGTGCTTTAGACCGCATATACGCAATCTACGTATCGAAACGATACGCAGATTACGTACAATAGCTACTACGTATGTGCAATAGCTATTGTTCATTGAATTATGTCCGTCTATGGAAGACGGACGTAGTTCTGGATCTACCCCAATGTACTTATGAAACAAGCATTTAAATGGGTTTTTAAATGCTGCAAATGTAAGCATTTAAAACCCCATTTAAATGGTTAAGTTGCAGAGTCTTGCAAGCCGCTGCTAATATGGCTCTGACTTGCTGCTGCATTTTGGGTATTTGCCCTGGGCGCCGTTTGCCCTAGATACGCCACTGGTGTATGGTATAATAACGGGACGATTTTCCACCGTTTATCGAGACACCTCTGCTGGGGTCAATAATTGACCCAGTGTATGGCCAACTTAACATTTGATTTTTGTCAGGGCATCAACATGGTTCAGCCCAGGAGTAACTAAGTTCATGCACTGTCTGGATCCAGCCCATTATATGTATGCATTATTTATGTGCAGAAATATTTTCAATACTTTCTGATAAAACCTATCATGTAACATTTACCAATATGGCTGACAAAAGGACTTCCAATACAAAGAAGTATACTGGAAGGTCCAAGTTACACTGTATGGGCCTGATCCAGAGTAACGCTGTTGTGCTGAGCGTACTAACGCTCAGCGTAACAGCGTTACAGTCCCCCTGCCAGATCGTAATTACACTGGGTTACTCCGGCTGAAGGCTACCCTAAGTTCATAACCCAGTGTAACTACGTTGGGATGGCAGCGTTAGTACGCTAACGCCACCCTCCCAGCCTCATTACCCTCCTTCCCCTCGCCTACCTGCACTAACTTCAGCGTTGTAAGCTGAAGCTACGAACGCCCGATCCACGATTGGGCGTTTCCATGGCTATGCCAGGCAACATCTGCCCGGCGCATGCGCAGATCGGCTTTTAAGCCGATCTTACGATGCTGGCCGGTGAATTAACGCCGGCCAGCGGAGTTCTGGATTGGGGCCTATGAGTACAAGAAATTTCCTGTACTTTTTCTGTGTATAATGTGAAATTTACCAACATAACGGAGAACGGGGCCTCCAAGACAAAAAGGTTTACTGAGAAGTCCATATTGTGTTGTATGACATTAGCACCCGGAGGCCCTGTGTGCACTGTATGAGGTAAAGTTCTGTGGCAATTGCACCAGTGGCTATGGAAGAACCGGCTTGTAAGTTTCTGCTAATGTCCATTGACAAGCCTACCCAGGTAAGGTCTCAAACCAGAAGTATGTGACCTTCTTTTACTGCACTACACATTTCACATTCATAGCAGGTACTACCCACTAGGTGGTGTCCTCGGTTAGTACTGGTTTATTTGTCTTTGTCATTATTACTGAGTATCCCTAGATTTTTGGCTAGGGACATTTGCTTTAATTGTTTTTTGGGCCAAGGATAAGAAATTTGGCTACTTTCTTCACCTAATTTAAGGACTCGCACAAAGATATTCTGTGGGTGGCCTTACTTGTATTCGCTAAGCACAAGAGAGTGACTACAGATTTCTTGTTACCAGTTCCAGTACCAGTTCAAGGCTTGCCCTTGTTAATAACTACCACACCAAGGGTTCTTCATAAGGGTAATGATTGTCCTAGTTGGGCGTTCTTTGTCTTCACCTAGACCAGTGCTCCTCAACCTTTTCTCACCCTAGGCACACCTAACCCCTTCCCAGAATTCCGCGGCACATCTAAACCTTCCCAGAATTCCGTGGCATACCAAAAGCAAAATATACAAAAGAAATAGTAGGAATTACAAAGTACATACACAGATATTATATTAATTGTTATTAATTAAAATCGCAGCTTATAACTTTTTTTCTTATAACTAATTTAACTGTTAGCCCCATCATGTGTCTGCAGCCTCCCCAGTAGTCCCCATTCATGTGTCTCGAGTCTCCCTAGTATTTCCCATTCATGTATCTGCAGTCTCCCCAGTATAACCAATCATGTGTCTTCAGCTCTCCAGTAATTTCGTATTCATGTATCTGCATCTTCCCTAGTATCCCCTTATTTCCTTAAGGCAAGGTCCTCCAGTGCTTTTTCTGTTGGAGGCATTTCACTGCAGCACACTTAGCCACATCCCATGGCACACTGGTTGAGGAGCACTGACCTAGACAACCTGTTGTTGAACATCCATCTTATTTTGTGTGGAGTTTGTATATTCTCTCCGTGTCTATGTGGGTTTCCACTGGGTCCTCCGGTTTCCTTCCACATGCCAAAAACATACTGGTAGGTTAATTTGGTGCTGACTAAATTAATCCTAGTATGTGTGTGTGTTGATATATATGTTAGGGACCTTAGTATGTATCTCCAATAGGGGCAGGGACTGATGTGAAAGTCTCAATGTTCTCCGTTAAGCACTGCGAACAATTTGTAGCACTATATAAATCAGCATTATTAATAATAATAATAATAATAATAATAATAATAATACTTTTGTCCGGACTCACGTACCTCAGGCTACTTACGTATGCAAAGTGCGTAAGTGGCCTGATTTGACTGGTGGGCGCATGCATACGGTAGTAACACTAGCTTACCTAGCATCGTACGGAACTTAGTCTGAAGAAATGGGCTGTACTTCCCCTCTGCCTGCTAAAGCATGCTAATTGTACAGTGTGGGATGGGTATCATGCGGATCAATGGTCGTACGGACCACTGATCTGCACGCTTTACTTAAGGCAGGCTTATGGTCACGTAAGCTGCGATAAAGCCTGCATGAGAGAGGGGAGTGACAGGGGGCGTTCATTCCCCTCTCTCTGTCGGACAGACAGACCCCTGCACATACAGGAAGCGTGCGGGAGTCTGGATAGGGTCCTTTAAACTGATATGCCATCTTTTATTGACATTGATTTTCTGGACGTTTATAGACCTGCCCATGTCTTTTATAATTGAGAATTCATTTTCTTGCCTAGGACAAGGCTTTTCCTTGGTTCTGACAATTTCTGAGAAATTAAGCTATCTGGATGCGCAGTATGACTTTATGCCAACATTCACTCTTGGATGTTCCAAGGAGAGCTTCTTCAGAAGTGTTTAAAATCCCTTCTAAATTTGAAATAACTGTTCATTTATCTGCAACAGTTTGCTAATTTTTTTATCTGACATTCCAGCTAGAATTTCTCCATGCTCGTTAAGGAACAAAAATCCTCTTTTATGTTGATTTGGTTTTATGAATGTGCTAAAAAATCATAATCACTGATGGTAGATATTGGACACAGGTACGACTTTCCTTCTGACTTTTCTGGCAGTCTTCTGTACAGCATAGGCAGATATCTGTAGAGTGTGTACAGGGACACATTTATTTCAGCAAGGGATTAGCAGAGATGATGATCTCAGATCTGCTGATAAATTTGTATAGTGTCTACACGCTGGGGCGGACTGGCCATCTGGCAGTTCTGGCAAATGCCAGATGGGCTGCTTGAGGTATGGGCCAGTACTTTGCTGCAGAGAGTCGCTGTTGGAAGCATCTGAGAGTCTCTCTGATACTTGCAGCTCCATTAGCATACTGCAAGCAGCTCCGCATAGAACTTCTCAGAAGCCTTTTCCTGGTGCCTGGTAATCAACCAATCAGGTAGCAGATTTTGCAGTTCTGTAACTCCCTGATTGGCTTCTGCTGCTGCTATGCACCGCCCCCACTTCCTGCACTGTCCATCTCTGCACAGCTCCCTGCTGACAAAGTGAGTGTGTGTATGAGCCTAAAACTGTGGTTTGTGTGTGTAAACAAGCTTTGTTTTGTGGGCATATTATGTGTTCAAGTTATTTAATATGTGTGTGTACTGTGGATAAAGAGCTGTTTTTACCTATATATATATATATATATATATATAGTTTGAGAAAGGGAATTTCACCTTTGTAATTAATTGAACTATAATAAATAGAATCTACCACAGTTGATAGGAGTTTGATAATGGGGAAAACTAGTATTGGGATGACAAAGAGAAATACGTATTGATCCATTGTGAACACCAACATCATTGGGGCAGATCCTGCACTACGTGTGCGTATGTATTTACGTACGTGTGCGTACGTACAGCAATACGGCAGGTTTGCAAACGTATATTACACCGACACACCCACCATACGTCCGTAAAATACGTACGCACAAAAGCGTACGTATTCCTAGGTGTACGCATGAAAGTTCACGTATCGACTAATACGTTCGCTCACGTGCGTATTAATCTTCGAACATGAAAGTAAATGGTGATCAGTCGTATTTTTCATTTATTTAATATTACATTTTAAGTGTATGTAACTTTCTTAAATCTTTTGGTGTATGAGTTGTGTTAAAATGTGTTAAATGTATTTATTTATTTTATGTTAATCAATAAATGTGATGTCAATAAAATATGTTACTATAATGTGCTATAGTATTTTTGTCTTTTGTAATAAAAAAACTAGATTTGATTGTGAACAGTAATCAGTATGTTAGCTGAATAAAATACTATTTATTCTATTTCTCAATGTTAAATTATTAGTTATGTTTCTAAACAGTAACTGCCATTCTATGTTTGTATGTATGTATGGTATGTATGGTATGTATGTATGTATGTTTATTTTGTTGTGTATTTGGTGCATCCCAAAAAATTTAAACAAGATCATTTTATGAATAAAATTTTTATTAATTAAAACATAATCAATGGAATAAATAAATGATTCTTATGAAATATTACAAATTTAAACTATTTTTGATTAATTTTATTTAAAACCCTTTGGGCTGTCTGGCCCATCTGCACCATCATGTGCAGCAGTTGCATTATGTCTTCATTGAAGGGGTTGATGTTTGGGACATCTGTTTGAACAAAATTGAAAAAAAACATCATTAATGTGTTAAATACAAAACATCT
>WWET01000121.1:1016196-1030701 GCA_011038615.1 Limnodynastes dumerilii | reverse complement strand
GTCCAGCTCTGACCAATTAAATTCATGGATCAGAGCCTTTACACTGCAGGGTTGACTCGGGAGATTAATGGTCCCAGGTCTGCCCTGACAGTGTAGGGTGATACGTGACTCCCAGGGGTACACTAATCCCTCCAGTCACTTTTGTTTAGGTGAGACCCAGATTGAATAACGCAAATGGCACCTTTCACATTACGCCCCTTCCCGGGAAAAACCCTTCTTTTTTCAAAGATCATATTACATGAAAAAGCCTGCAACTGGCCCATGGTGCTTTTCTATTGAGGATATAAAACATCTCTTTTGTAGGTAGCACACTCTATTGTTTACTATATCTGGTAGTGTGACTAAAGCTGGGTACACACTCCAGTTTTTTCACCAATTATTTTTACAATCACACGAGAAACGAGCGATTTCAAC
The DNA here is from genome assembly GCA_011038615.1 of Limnodynastes dumerilii. Lineage (NCBI taxonomy): Eukaryota > Metazoa > Chordata > Amphibia > Anura > Limnodynastidae > Limnodynastes > Limnodynastes dumerilii. The sequence continues at coordinate 1,030,287 of WWET01000121.1, read as the reverse complement.
TATATCGTTTAGCATGTATGCATGCTCGATCAAACGATATTGTGCCAAAGCACAAGGGATTGTTTGATTCAATTTTATAGACTGTCTAACTGGCACGTTATCATGAGAAAAGTGTAGTGTGTATGTATTTTTTTTTAACCTGGTTTTCAAACAACTCCATCTCCTCTTCCTGCAGTCTGACCGCCTTTGTGGGCAGGCATATCATTACCGCAGGGGGTTATGGGAAAGTTCCTCCTGCAAATCTAGTGTAGTGTGTGTGTGGAGGCATCAGGAAGCTGGTCATGGCTTCAAATAGTAAGTAGAATCATTTAATCTGTCAGATATTAGAAAAAGTTGGTAGTGTGTACTCAGCTTAAGAAAGCAGCTCCCTATGACTTACAAGCATATCATATTGTGCATTGGTGTACAGTTTATTTTTTATTCTTGTCAAAATAAAAATGTAATTGTAAGACCATAAAATAAGGTACGCTTCCCTTATTTATATATTCGCAAATGCGAACGCAATTTATTCGCATTTGCGTATAGTTATGTGAAAAATTCATGTATTGCCTGTAAAGGAGCCTGTATTGCCTGTGTGCGAGCGCGCCCATTCATGCGAATGCACGAGCGTGTATATTTTCGCGCCCTTTTACGTTTGTATTTTTAAATATACTTTCCACGAATATTAAAATTGTGTGATTAACTGTAAATGTAAACTCTAATTTTTGCATCTGTTTAAACTTATTTAATTAACTTTTCCATCTATGTATGTTACTTTATTTAAGATTTTATGCCAATCAAGTGATATTAATATTTAATATGTAATGTTTGTACTTGCTAGAATCCCTGTGATAAGGTGTGCATTTTAGTGTTAGTTGTAAAATTGTCGCTAAATGCGTTCGCAAAATATGAGCAATCATAAAAGTGTTGAATATTCCTGTTACTCTAAAGGGATCAGATTTGTTTACTTTCCATTCATTGGACTATGGGTTCCCACCAATGGGATCCCAGGGATAAGAGATCCTCCAATGAACAATGAGCTATGATGATGTCATAGCTCCATTGTTCTAGAATGAATAAAAGCTGACTCTTAGAAACAGACAGCTAGAGGAGTTCTGGATTGAAGCCTTGAGAGTGGACAGATCTGATCCCTGAATACACTGGTAAGAATCTAATGTATTTTTGGCTATTGTAACATATGTTTGATTGTTTTCTTGAAGTAAATATGATGTGAATACTTATGGAACACAACCTGCGTCTGTTTTTCCTTATTGCCACATACGCATCTATTGAATTACATTGCGTATGCTATTTCGCATTGCGTGCGCTACTATTAATTCGCATTGCGTGCAAATTTATTTACGTATTGTTATTATATGCATGTTATGCTATTAGGAAGAAAATTATCTTTACATTCTGTATAAAGTTTTTTCCATACCTGTGCTAAATAGCCATTCTTGAATCCAACCACCATCTTTCCATATTTGGGGATGACACAGCTACAAGTTGGATTTGCTGCCTCGCCATCTATTACATGTAGCTGACGTGACCCCCGTAGCTCTCCTGTTGCACTGTCCCAAAGGTGAACTGTGCCTCCTCCTGTCACAGTCATTAGGACCTTTTGTGGGACGAATACTGCAGCTTGCAGTGGACACTCTGAAATCCCAGGTGAAAGGCACAGTACAGGGGCTCCTGATTCTATATTCCAGCCATACACCTACATGGAAGAGGAATGCAGGTAGTGACTATCCAAGTAATATTGCTAATCGCACACCACAAATGAATAATATTTGTATCGACAATAGTATCACAAGTTACATATAACAGTATTAAATCGGACACAATGGCCCCTATCCAGATCTGAACATATGCCAGCTGCCGTGAAGGTTTTTTTGCAATGCGCATGTACAGATCTGAAGAGCGCGCAGTCATGGCCGATTTAGATCATAGCGCAACCCTGGTGTCTGGGACACTGAGGATCGTGTTGGGGGAGGGAAGTGGCGGAGGGCAAGTGCAAAGCGCAGACGTAACAAAGGTCTGTTTGTGTTAAAACATTTGCACCTTCTGCAGGTTATGTCTGATCCTGGGGACAAACAATAAATTAATTATGACAGCATAACCCTAAGTCCCTGGAGACGGTTACTCATCGGTGGTCCAGCGGTGGCGCTTCATAACATTTTTTTATGAATTCATAAAAAAAAATTCTAAAACTGCTGTCATTCAAAATAGAGACAACGCTGCTTACCCTACGTGACATATATGCTTGCAATTAAGATGACACAGTTATGCATGGTTCTGGATCTCATGCAACCTGCACCACATTTCACATTTGCGTGCCGATTTGCGCACAGATCTGGATCGGGGCCAATGATGTCACAGTTACGGAATATCAAGATGCTAATAGCCAGCACACTTTTTAGATGCCTCTTTGGTAAAATGTATCATTTGAATTTACGGTCAATTTGATGTGGTGGTTAGAGGGCTGCACCATGTGGCCCTTTGTACAGACTTACCTGTACTCTCTGGCCCTTGGAAAAATGAGCATATGAAGGATGCACCATTTTATTAAGGGCTGGCTTAGATTTAGCAGTAGCACCTCCACCTCCACACACAAATACAAATGTGAGCGTTTATATTCATTGGTAAATTTATAAAAACTAAGCACAACCCTTTTGTGCATGTATAGCTTTCTTCTTTAATAGTAGAATGATAGTTTGCTATTTTGTAGATGCCTGAATGTAAAGCCTTCTTGTTTACATAAGTGATTCTCCCTTCTTAGGAGACTTGAGCTACAGGTGTACTTCTCTAATTGTCAGACAAACCAATGTCAACACACTAATTAATCAGTCTCTGGGATCTAGTAAAAATATTTTGCAACTGAAATCACCTTCACATTGCTTTCACAATCATGTGTTGTAAACAACCATTTGTTTTAAAAAACTGTTTTTTAATGCATTATAACTGTAAATATGTGTGCACACACTATATATAACTATAAGCATCAGTACATGGAGGAAAAGGGGTTACTTTAAAATCATTTATTCACTTATCGCTTTTTCAGTTTTCAATTATTTTAATATGTTGCTCACTTGAAAATCAATACAATACATTATTTTTTATTAATGAAGGATAAAGCAGTATTTTAATATGCAGCTTTAGTTTTAAAGCTGTTTTGGGAGCTTTAATATATTAAGCTTTATTCTTTGTGGTGATGCTGCATGTAAAAAACAGTCCCATTTTACATATGCTCATGTGTACGCAAAGGTCTTCCAGTACAGATCTGGATCCTCAAGATTCAGTATTCTGCGCTGGAACCCATAATTGCGAGGGTAGTGTTCTCCAACATAATAATTGGGATCACACGGTGATGAGTCAGTTGCAGGATTGGTATGGAACTATGTTGAGATACAGTCCAAGGGCCAGAATTACTAAATTGCGGGTTTGGAAAAGTGGAGCAACCAATCAGATTCTAGCTGACATTCTCTAATATGTGATAGTTAAATGAGATCTAGAATCTGATTGGTTGCTATGGGCAACATCTCCATATTTCCAAACCCGCAGCTTAGTAAATCTGGCCCCAAATATATTCCTGTCTGCCCAACCCCTACTTCCATCCCATGTTTATTAGCATTAATTATATTGTTGTTGGATGATTTGCTCCTTTTCTGTTTGTTTGCTTATTTTCATTTCTAAAATTTGCATTTGTATATAATTGTTCTCAAATTTTGTTGATACCCATGTGTGTAATTTTATTTTAATTGCAAATAAACAGCTGTTTATACATTTGTACGGGTGTGGGTCCCCGCAAAGAACAGCCCTATAGGGCTAGCAATAGCAATCGATCCCCGGAGCAATCGATCTCTCTTCCCCACAGCCTGACCCTAACTCTCCCTTCCCCGCAGCCTGACCCTAACCCTCCCCTTCTATGGTCCTAACCCTCCCTTCCTAAGCACCTAACTCTAACCTGCCCAATACTAAAATGCCAATCGGCACACCCACCCATTAATAAAAAAAAAAAAATCTAAAATGGCCCCTATTCGAAATAGAGACAATGTGTGTCTATTGGTTTTGTAATCTCTCATGGGGCAGAGCCTAATTTCAGTAATTAAATATTGTATGTGCAGTACTGCGTTTTATGGTTCTTTAATCTAAACAAGCATAAATATATCAACAGACAGATAAACATTGGAAAGTATTTTAAACCTGATATCCATTTGCTGAATAAATTATCCCAAGCTTCTCATCCACATGCAAATAAGTGTTGTCATAGATTGTGTGTTCTTCTTCAATACACAAATATGCTTTTCCTGTTACCAGATTCCACATGCGCAATGTGTTGTCCTGAGAACTGGAAACTGCCCGCACTCCTACACCAAAAACTTTCACACATTTAATACCAGCTGCAAGAAAGCACAAAACATTTATTAATTATTACCTCCGTACAGCAGGGCCGTAACTAGGGGTGTGCGATAGGGGCGGTCGCACAGGGCGCAAATTCAAAGTGGGGTGCCAGTAAGTTCATTTTCAATGTTAAACTGGTTATTAATTCATGGATGGGGGCACAATATATCCTTATTGCCCCTGGCGCAAAAATTTCTAGCTACGGCTCTGCTGTACAGGGTTATTTTTTGTAACGTTTGAATATCCAGTTATGCAGACTTACAACACAAACAAAAAACTTATATAATTAAAAACCCTTTAAACCTAAACTACAAATTGTTTTATGAGATATTGAGACTATAAGGATAAAACGTGTAGTTTTGTCCAAAATGTAATGTTAAACAACTCATACACGGTAACACTTGCAAGTCTTGGAAGGCAATGGTGAATAATATGAATTTGGGTTTTAGATGGTATAGGAGCCAATATTGAAATGTGAGCACACAAAGAGGGATATTTTCTGATCATTTTGGTAAGTTTCTGGTTACATGGCAATGCAGGGGAATGGTATAGAGAAAAAAAAGTGATAAAGCAAGACAGCAGACTTGGTGGTTGCTTAAATCACTGAAAAACTATCTATAAAAAAAAATGTAGATATACACTGAAAAACACTAAAATCATGTCATATGTTTGCAAATGTATGTAACTAATATTTTTACATTGTATTTTACAGCTAGAATGACAGGTTAGCTACTGGTTAATAGCAGTGTGCTGGGACAATTTTTCCTTTTTATGTGGAGTATGAGTACAGTCAGCTGTGAAGAAAACTTTGGTGAAAGGACGAGGGGCAGAACTCGATCCGATATCTGTTCTGCAGGTGCCCATTCTGTCCTACTGTCAGGGTCAGGAACCTGAGAGAGCGAGGCAATAAGCTCTGGTTTGGCCATTTTGAATATCAGGTAGCATTGGGAAATCCAAGGTGCAAGGCAGTTGATCACACACTCAGCTCAATAACAATAAAAGAAAATAATTTTTTTGTGGATACTAAGGACCTGGTTCAGAGACTGAAAATAAGTGAGGAAATTTACTCCTGGGCAAAACCATGTTGATTTCAGGGGGAGTCAAGTTAATTGTATTCTTTACATTCAGGGATATATCTTTGTTTTTGCTTACTGCACACAGATAGTGACCACCTTTACTATTACACTGCTAATTAGACTTGGGCTGGGAAACGCCACCTCTTAACTCTAATACTGTTTGCAACAGTTGAAATTTGACTCCCCTGAAATCAACATGGCTTTGCCCAGTTAACTTTCCTCTCTTAGTTTTAGTCTCTGAATCAGGCCCTAAATATTGTTTTCATTACATTATCAACTTCAGGTCTAACAAGGTTTTACAATTTGTGCCCCTGCAGAGCACCTGTCAGGACAGCTTGTGTGGTGTGGTGGACCTTATTTTTAATATTGGGCCCTATTGCTATTTGCTTGGCATTAGACTATTGTATTATTTGTGTGTGTTTACAGATACTATAAATGTGCATACCATTCTGACACTGCTCTCTGGATACCAGCAGTCCTGGAAAGCCAGCAGGGCTCTGTAAGTTCCACTAGAGGTGGATGAGGTGCACTTTACAGGTGAGCAATGTGATAGTGTGTAGGTAGGGCGCTGAACTTGTGTGCAGATGGGCCCAACACGTAGACCCCTGCTCTCAGGATGACCATTGATCCCAATGAGTATTAACTGTATTAGGTGTTGTGTCCCTTCTGTCCCCCATGGGTTGCAGCAGAGCATAAAGGTTCCACCTGCACACCTGTGGCTGCCTGAGGTATGATCTGTTATCTTCATTCTGTCTTAACCGTAGTGTTGCACTAAAGTCTGAGTTTAATGTGTTCAATGGGGTTCCAGATAATTTACAGTCTTCCTTCCATAGTGTAGGGGGTCAGTTTCAGAGAGAGAGAGGAAGTTCATATATTCTTGTAAAGGGGAAATTAATTCAAACTGAATATTCCCTTTATTTCCCTTCAGTTCATTAACTGGACTTTATATGGGCATATTTTAAATACTAAACCCGTGTTTTGACTTTCTTTCCTAATAATAATCATCCATCTGGGGTTAAAATACAGTAGAAATTTAAAGAATCTTAAGAAAGTAAGGTACAGGCTGCTAAACTCAGTTTAATATATTTGTATATATTTATTTATATCAGGGATACCTACTTATTATTTCTGCTCTCTGGAAGATCTCGGAGGGAAGAAAGAGATTCCGGTATGGAGGCAGGGCTTAATGATGTGATTTATGCAAATCGTGTCATTATGCCCTTTGTCAATCACTACTATGATCACTAGTGTTCCAGGAGATGGGCAGGGCTTGATGACATCAAGATGTACAAGATGTACAATAATGATTGACAAGGGGGTGGGATTCTTGGGAGATTTACCAGCTCTCTAGGGATACCGGGAGAACTGCCCAAATTTCGGGAGTCTCCCGGATATTCCAGGAGAGCTGGCAACCCTGATTTATTGTTTTCAGTTTTTAATAATTTTGACTTTAGATAATAGCATTAAGTTCATTAAGTATATCACAAGTTTGCTAAGTCTCTTGCCAAAATACACACAATTGCCCCTCTTTTATCTTAAAATGTTTCTGTAATTACTCAGTAATCACCAACCAGAGTGACCATTCAATGTGTGAATGACTTCAATGTCCTTGATGTTCCACACTATCATAGTCCCATCTTCAGATCCCACCACAAGAAGATCCTTTTCAGCATAAACCTCCATTACAGTAATACCTAGAAAAATCAGAAGATAAATAAAAGCATTAATTAAGCAGTTAGCACATAGTGTATCCCATATCTCATTAAACAATTAATAAATACACTAATAAACAAAAACATTAAAACCACTGACAGGTGAAGGATGTACTATGCGAGAAAAGCAAGCCAAGGAAGGCAAGGTGATTTACTTTAAATTTATAGGACTTAAGGATCTGCTTCTAATGTCTTAATGCCAGATACCACTGAACACCTTCAGTGGTTCTTGTGAAGTCGTTTCCTCAATGGGTCATAACTGTTTTGGTAGCACAAGAGGGATCTACACAGTATTAGGTAGGTTTTAATGTTTTGACTGATCATCGTGTTCCTCTTCCTACTACCCTCCAAAAACAATTTGTATTGAAGCAGTTTTTACTCTGCTCATTTAGGAAATGTTTACAGTCAGATAAGAGTAGTCCCGATGTTAAAGGTAATCACACGCCATTGCACGTCTAACCAACAGGCAGGTGTTTACTGGAGACCTGGATGGTGTAGACAGACTTGGCTGCAGGTCATGGCCCCAAACAGCAACCCCCAGCAACAAAGGACAATGCGAGTGGCCGAGATGGAAATAGCACATTAGAAACCAGCGCAGTCAAGACAAACAACATGACACACCGAAAGTCTGAACCCCTCAGAGAGAGGAACAAAACCCAGAAGGCTAAGAGCTGGGTGGTGTGAAATGTAGACACACACGAACACACACAAGCCAAAAGAGAATAGGTGCCTAGGTACAACAAACACTGATACACGCACCAGATGAACACAGGTCATGAATACATAATACACAATGAATACACAAGACATGAATACGTGTCTAGATGAACACAGCAAGGACACTACACCAGATAGAAAAAGGTGGAGAAAAGTGCCAGAAACAGAGGACCAAATTCACAGATCCGATTTTGCTACTTTTTACATGCGTATTTTTAGGCACAGTTGAACTGCGCATGCGTAGTAACCTTTTTTTATGCAATCTACGTTGGATTAGGCACGGAAGTCCATTGAACCTGGATTTCTAAATCGGACTTAGTGACATACATACAGATGGACTTGGTTGTCTTCCGTACATGCATACATTAGTGAAACTGGGTGGGGGGGGGCATTTAAATGGACTAATATGGGCGCGGTTAGTGATGTACGCACGTACAGAAGAAAATACACACGTAACCACACACGTAGAGTTAAGGTTGCCCTATGGACACGTAAGTCACCAAAAAAAGTCCCTGTTTAAGGGATCATGGGTGTTGCCTTGCCACGTACGTGCGTATATTTGCGTACTTTATACACACACATCTGTGAATACAGGCCAGAAACTCCACAAAGGGAGTGCATGAAACAAGCAAGGAAAATCTAGGAATAATGGAGGGGAGTATGAACAGAGACTGGGAAGGAACCATATGACAAAACAGGGTCAGGCAAAAAGCAAGAGCAACGTTAAGGAGAGTCAGGAATCCATAAAGCACTAAACGGCAAGAAGCTGTCAGGAAACGGTATAATCGGCAGTATTCTAGTCAGTCTGGCCAATCAGAGTGGACAACTGGTCCAGCCCCCTAGAGCTTCTAGGTGAGAGTCCTGGCTATTAGGCAACAACCAGGATTTTGCACCACAGTACTAATTCTTGAAGTGTTCTGGCTGTCTAACAGCCAGAACATGTGTCCGCTGGCCACCCTTGAGCGAGTGAGCATCCCAGCTGCCAGCACAGCTGTGAGCCACATGTATGGCTGGTAACAAATGAGTTTGTGACCTGGATATCCATCAACCAATAAGCAGTTTCATGGTGGTACAGAGTCCATATGTTATCAGTACAAAAGACAAAATATGACATTGCCAATTATAATTTCCAAGAAGAAGTCTACAATGGTTTTCCATGCATCACCCAAAAATATGTTTTGTATGGTACAAAAACACAGAGATGGTGACAATGGGCCTGATCCAGACTTAAGATCGTTTTACGAATGTAAGCGTATCTAAGTTACGCACTACAGAGGATAAAACACTCCTCTCTCACGTATGTAACAGCTGACTGTGTTTAGAACCCTACCTTCATTTATCATGGCGTATCTGTAGTTGTACGTAATGCTGTGTTGTACGTAAGTGCTTAACCCAGCCCATAATGTACAATATAAATACCTTATCCCTTACCCACGATGGGCCAGATCCAGAACAACGCTTGTGAGCGAATTTACGTGTGGCGGAGACGTAAAATCACCTTTTGGTAAGTACTGATCATGAGCACCATAGAAAACACGCACAGTAACATAGCGTAAATGTGAATGTATGGGCCATTCACGTATGTGTCATGTAAATACTTACATGAGTGAGTCCAAAATACGTCTGAAATACGTTAAGTAGGCAGGGATTTGTATTTAAAGTGTACAGTATGGGCGTGCTTAGCTGCGTAAATACGTGTTGGCCATACGTATTTGTGCGGATCACTGCGGATACGTTGGCAAAAGTTAAGGTAGGGTTTGAAAAGCGTATCTTGGACAAAATACGTACATTCAAGGGGTGTGCCTAGGGGAGTGTATAGAAGGTAACCAATCGTAAATACGCTACTGTTATGGTACCCCGGGTTTACCTCTACCGAGTACCAGGGTGACCAAAGAGAGAGAGAGGAATCGAGTAACTCACCGGATTGTAGAGCCTGATGTCGGACCGGGTGTTCGCTAGAGCCCCTGATGGTGGGGATAGACTGGAGCTGGTAGGACCCCGTCAGGTTACGCCCCTTAGAGGAAACTCGGAAGAGGAAAGGGAGCAGACGGGAATGGGTAACAAGCGGCGTATAGCAAAAGAGGTACCAGAAGGGACTGGACCGTAACAAACCACAGGAAACACTAAACTGAACGCAGAGACAACGGGGGGTGACAGGACGAACAGGACTTACTGACAAACTGGGACTAACACTCGCACACTCACTCACCCACTCAACCCAACTACCCCGGAGGGCAACGAACACACACTCACAGGAGAAGGTAAGGAAATGCCAGGAGGATAAACACAGCAAGGTGGGAGAAACAGGGAATGGTCACACTGAGGAGAGCAGGCAGGGTGCAAGGCAGGATCACAGGGGGCAAGCAGAAATCAATACACAGCAAATAAGCAAGACAGATACAAAGGCAGGCACAGATACTGAGGTCAGAGTCTATAACCGGCGCCATGCAGAGGAATGAGGGGATTTAAATAGAGGCTGCTAGTGCCTGATAGGCTAGCAGCCGTTCAGCATCCAATAGGCACATTCCCCTGGCTGGGGGGAGTGACAGCAGTGCACAGCGCATAGACACGCATCTGCACAGAGCTCCGGCGGCAAGACCACGTGTGATTTGTTTACCTAGAGTCAGCGTGTGTCGGCAGGAGCAGAGAGCAGGGAGAAACACGTGGTGCGTGTTTCCCTGCGATCCGAGGACCGGGAGAGGTGAGTATTGCTGCGCATAACAGTATCCCCCCCTTGACGAGGGGTTAAAATACCCCTAGGGGAAGATTTATCCGGAAAATTGCGATGGAATTCTTTGATCAAATTGTCAGCATGTAGATCCTTAGATGGCACCCATTGACGCTCCTTAGGGCCATAACCTTTCCAATAGACAAGATACTGGACTTGACCCTGAACTTTCCTGGAATTGAGGACCGCCTCCACTACAAATTCTTCTTGCCCATTAATCATGACTGGAGGAGGTTTGGATACTGGAATCGGCTTGAATCTTTTAGAGACAAAACAGCGTTTTAATAAGGACACATGAAAAGTATTGGGAATTTTCAAATTCCGTGGAAGGTCCAACCTGACGGCCACTGGATTAATCCGTTTGATTATGGAAAAAGGCCCAATGAATCGTGGACCCAACTTCTTACAGGGTTGACGGAGCTTGATATTTTTGGTGGATAGCCAAACTTTGTCACCCACCTTGAAGGAATGATTCCTCCTACGGAGGTCGGCTCTGTTTTTCGAAGAGATGGATCCTTGTTGTAAAGAATGGTTGACTTTAAGCCAGATAGATCTAATCTTCTTAGCGATCCTACGTGAGTCAGAAGACAGCTCCACTTCAGGCTGAGGAAATGAATTAGCGCGTGGATGATATCCATAGGTACAAAAAAAAGGGGATACTTTGGTAGAGCTGTGAAATGCATTATTGTAAGCGAACTCGGCCCATGAAAGATTTTGTGACCAATTGTCTTGGAACTTTGAGGTGTAACACCGAAGATATTGTTCCATGTTTTGATTCACACGCTCAGTCTGGCCATTAGATTGTGGGTGATAACCAGATGACAAGCTAACATTGACGCGTAGTAACTTACAGAACGCTCTCCAAAAACGGGCGACAAATTGAGTACCTCTGTCAGAGACAATATCTGATGGCAGACCGTGGAGGCGGATGATGTGGCTGACAAATAAGTCGGCTAACTCCTGCGCAGAAGGTAACCCAGGTAACGGAACAAAATGCGCCATCTTGGTGAATCTTTCCACCACCACCCATATGGTGGTGCTACCGGAAGAGCTAGGCAGATCTGTCACGAAATCCATGGACAGATGGGTCCAAGGACGTCTGGGAATGGGCAGAGGTAATAGGAGACCTGCTGGCGGGGCCCGAGAAGATTTGTTCTGTGCACAGATGGTACAGGCGTTGACAAATTCTTTGACATCTTTGGTCATGTTGGGCCACCACACAATACGAGTCAATAGATCCAAGGTCTTCTGCACCCCAGGATGACCTGCGGTCTTGCATGAATGAGTCTCCATCAGTACGGCCTTTCTGAGGTTCTGTGTGACAAATAGCCGATTGTGCGGCACCTGATTAGGCGCTTGATCTTGGTCCTGGAGGATGAGAGAGTGAAGATCACTGGTGAGTCCTACCAAGATAGATGTAGGGGAGACAATAGGAAGGGGGGGGAGAGGAGGGAGCATGTTCCGGAACAAACGACCGTGAGAGGGCATCAGCCCGCTTGTTCTGTGAACCTGGTCGGTACGTGATGATGAAATCAAATCTGGTAAAAAACAAGGCCCATCTGGCCTGTCTGGGATTCAGCCTCTTAGCCGCTTCGATATAGGCTAAGTTCTTGTGGTCAGTGATTACAACAATGGTATGTGCTGCCCCCTCCAACCAATGTCTCCACTCATCGAAGGCCAATTTAATGGCGAGCAATTCTCTGTTGCCAACGTCGTAATTTTTCTCCGCAGGAGAAAACTTCTTGGAAAAATATGCACAGGGGTACATCTTCAAATCTTGTGGATCTTTCTGGGACAAGACCGTTCCAGCACCCATGTCGGAGGCGTCAACCTCAATAATGAACGGAAGATCCGGATCTGGGTGTCGGAGGATGGGAGCCGAGACAAATGCTTTCTTGAGATCATGGAAGGCTTTAATAGCAACTGGCGGCCATTTGCTAGGATCCGCACCTTTCTTGGTAAGGTCATAGATGGGAGTGACCAACATGGAAACGCTTCGAATAAATCTCCTATAATAATTAGAAAATCCCAAGAAGCGTTGAGTTGCTTTTAAGTTGCTGGGTTGCACCCAGTCCAAGATGGCCTTCACTTTAGCCGGGTCCATGGAGAACCACTCTGGAGATATCACGTACCCCAGAAACGTGACAGTCTTCACCTCAAATTCGCATTTCTCCGGTTTCGCAAAGAGGCGATTCTCTCTAAGGCGACTGAGGACCTGGCGTACATGTCTCCGGTGTGAGGTAAGATCAGAGGAGAAAATCAGAATATCATCAAGATAAACTACAATGAATCTTCCTAGGTAGTCTCGAAGAACCTCATTGATCAAGTCTTGGAAGACAGCGGGCGCATTGCACAACCCGAAGGGCATTACCAGATATTCATAGTGTCCGGAGCTCGTGTTGAACGCTGTCTTCCACTCGTCTCCTTCGCGGATTCTGACCAAATTGTAAGCGCCTCTAAGGTCAATCTTGGAGTATATGACTGCTCCTCGAAGCTGGTCAAACAGATCAGAAATGCGTGGGAGAGGGTAAGTATTCCTTACCGTAATCTTGTTCAACCCCCGGTAGTCGATGCAGGGACGAAGAGATCCATCTTTCTTGGCGACAAAGAAGAATCCGGCACCGAGTGGGGATTTAGAGGGACGAATGAATCCCTTGCGCAAGTTCTCATGGACGTATACATCCATAGAAGAAGCCTCCGGGCGAGAAAGAGAAAAGAGTCTTCCCTTGGGAAGTTTAGCCCCAGGAATGAGTTCAATGGCGCAATCCGAAGCTCTATGAGGAGGTAAATCTTCTGAAGCCTGATCCGAAAAGACGTCAGCAAAATCTGAATATTGGACCGGAAGGGTAGTCAGGTTAGTCTGTCCCAGACGGATGGGACGGGAGAGACATGTCCCCATGCAGAACTTGCTCCAGCCCAGAATCTCGCCAGAAGTCCAGTCGATGCGGGGGTTGTGGGTCTTTAACCAGGGATGTCCAAGGACAATGCGGGCTGCGGGGCAGCGGATGAGGAGAAACTCCAAAGCCTCAGAATGGCATACCCCAATGGAGAGTCCGAGCGGGACCGTGCTTTTCAGGATTACCCCATCGGACAGAGGTCTTCCGTCCAAACCACAGGCGGTTACTGGTGAGGATATGATCCTGGTCTCAATCCCCAGAGAATGGGCAAACTCTATATCAATAAAGTTTCCGTCGGCCCCACTGTCAATAAACGCAGACACCGAGACCTCTTGGCCGTCGACTGACAGACGGGCTGGAACGAGAAGGGAATTTTTTGAAGATAGGAAGTGAGTACCCAGACGGAGCCCTTCATTCTCTGTCTGGGTTAAGCGTTTCCCGACGTGGAGGTCTTATTGGGGCAGTTATCAGCCCGGTGAGCCTTCCCACCGCAGTAAAGGCAAAGTCCCAGAGTGCGTCGTCTTGTCTTTTCTTGTTTCGTCAGACGATAAGAACCGATCTGCATAGGTTCCTCACACACC
>WWET01000121.1:1005021-1015455 GCA_011038615.1 Limnodynastes dumerilii | reverse complement strand
TACTGTTATGGTACCCCGGGTTTACCTCTACCGAGTACCAGGGTGACCAAAGAGAGAGAGAGGAATCGAGTAACTCACCGGATTGTAGAGCCTGATGTCGGACCGGGTGTTCGCTAGAGCCCCTGATGGTGGGGATAGACTGGAGCTGGTAGGACCCCGTCAGGTTACGCCCCTTAGAGGAAACTCGGAAGAGGAAAGGGAGAAGACGGGGAATGGGTAACAAGCGGGGTATAGCAAAAGAGGTACCAGAAGGGACTGGACCGTAACAAACCACAGGAAACACTAAACTGAACGCAGAGACAACGGAGGGTGACAGGACGAACAGGACTTACTGACAAACTGGTACTAACACTCGCACACTCATTCATCCACTCAACCCAACTACCCCGGAGGGCAACGAACACACACTCACAGGAGAAGGTAAGGAAATGCCAGGAGGATAAACACAGCAAGGTGGGAGAAACAGGAAATGGTCACACTGAGGAGAGCAGGCAGGGTGCAAGGCAGGATCACAGGGGGCAAGCAGAAATCAATACACAGCAAATAAGCAAGACAGATACAAAGGCAGGCACAGATACTGAGGTCAGAGTCTATAACCGGCGCCATGCAGAGGAATGAGGGGGTTTAAATAGAGGCTGCTAGTCCCTGATAGGCTAGCAGCCATTCAGCATCCAATAGGCACATTCCCCTGGCTGGGGGGAGTGACAGCAGTGCACAGCGCATAGACACGCGTCTGCACAGAGCTCCGGCGGCAAGACCACGTGTGATTTGTTTACCTAGAGTCAGCGTGTGTCGGCAGGAGCAGAGAGCAGGGAGAAACACGTGGTGCGTGTTTCCCTGCGATCCGAGGACCGGGAGAGGTGAGTATTGCTGCGCATAACAGCTACGCGAGTAAACGTACGGAAAACGTAGTTCTGGATCCGGCCCAATGTGTATATTCGGCCATGAATGGTGATGTCTCTTTTATCGTATGGATCTATGAACATACATAAACAAGTTACGATCAGATTTCCGATACCTAACATCTGGCTCGCGCATTGTGCTGTCACATGTGTAAACTGACTGTCGTTATTGAGTTTGGATTAAGCCATATGTCCTAGTAAATGAGAAAAAGAAGCTATCAAACCTCTTGGAATATAGTAGCTCAGCTTTTATTAGTTAGATATTATTCTATGTAGAATTATTCATGAAATATTCATGAACATAGCATGAATTTTGCTAAATTGGAAGTAAAAACAACTGTCCATTCTAGATCAGGTTTATCTACCTTGACATCTAGTTCTTAAGCTGATACCATGTTTGCACATACCTTGTTTGAATCCTGTAAGCGTGGTTTGCAGAGGTCCACCAGGAGGCTGGAAAAATCCACTCATAGGTATAAATGTAGGATATGGATACTTAGCAAACCAAGTGAGGCATTGCTGACAGAGCTCACCAATCAGAGATGGGCAGGACAACTTCAAGAAATGTAGTCTTGCCAACATCTCTACATATATTATGCAGGGATCTGTATTGAGACAGCAAACATTTATTATGGTTAAACATATATTTAATTATATAGGTAAAGGCTCGTCATTATTGTTCAATTATAGTATATAGTATACATATGGCAGGTAAGCAGAGAAGACCAGAGGGCCAAAGGACCTCCTTATCTTTAGAATCATAATACTTTAGTATTTCTGTCAGTATTTTACAAGAAAATAAAAAAAATATATGTTTAAAAAAAATAAATAAAAAGCAAGTACTATTTGAGTAACACTGAGTAGACATTGATATAAACAAAGGGAGGTGGAAGGATGGCTTCATTTACTGTTTTGATGAAAAAACTCACCAATTTTACCCTCAATAAAGTTAATGGTTGGCTGGAAGAGTCGCAATGTGTCACGTATTAGTTTAGCCTGGTCATTGTCAACACGTTCCACACACATATCAAAATCTTTGATCACACTATTTATTCCGCACGAGGCAACTTTGCTAGATATCCAGTCCATATTGCCTGTAATTTAATTTACACAGTGTCAGACAATACTGATTTCAAATAAATAAGATAAATACAGATAAATACATTTTGGGATACAAAGATTTGACATTATTTTTTTTTTCTTTTAAAACCCAAGGAAATGTATCTGGTCATAAATGAAATAGACCCAGAAAGCATTCTTGATGCAATTATAGTTATAGATAGATTCAAACTGAACAGTAGGAACCCACTCTTTAGCTAGTTTCTCTTGAAAACTTTAAGAAATATTTATATTTGATATGTCCAAAGCACATATAGTATAGTATATGTATAGTTTACTTTCCTATGTTTTTGAATCATCTATATCATGGATGACTGGAATTTAGTAACATGAGATCCTCTTTACCATCTCACTGTATGGAGATCTACCACTATTTTTCAGCCCCCTGAACATATTACTCCCACAGTAGTGCCCTCTGTACATTCTAGTCTCTAGTGACTGGCTTCTCTTCACATACCCAACTCTCGTATGTAACTTGTTCGTAACTACGTACGAAGGGGCGTGTCATCCCCACGCAAGCAGAAATTACATAATGTAGGGGGAGGGAGGCATTTAAATTGTACAGTATAAGCGTACGACCACAGATACACAAGGAAAAGTTAAGGTAGGGTTTGGAACTCGTAAATCAGCTAAATTACATGCGTTCGAGGGGAGTGCATTATACTTACGATTGTGTAACAATGCTACACGATCGTACTTAAAGGGTACTTAA
Source organism: Limnodynastes dumerilii (assembly GCA_011038615.1). Lineage (NCBI taxonomy): Eukaryota > Metazoa > Chordata > Amphibia > Anura > Limnodynastidae > Limnodynastes > Limnodynastes dumerilii. The sequence continues at coordinate 1,012,722 of WWET01000121.1, read as the reverse complement.
GTCTGGATCTGGCCCTTTGACAGCAAAACTTATATATCTCTTGAGATGCATTGTTAAGTCTGACTTACATACAATATGACACTGCCCTAAAGTTGGGATTTGCTTTAACAGTGGAGCAGGAACTGTTTTCAAAGCACTGTAATAGGTTTTGAAGATCTGCTTGTGGTTGTTATAAATTTTAGGCATAGTTTAGTTAGCTGTATTGACTGTTATGGAGGATGTATTTTGCTAACAGAGGAGGACAATTCTTTGGACTGTCAGGGTTTTCTTTGGACAATTCTTTGGACTGTCTTACCTAAAATTGTCTTCTGTAATTCATCAAAACAGCATGCATTGAGAAGGTGGTAAGGCAGCTCACTCATTTTTCGAAGATTGGGCATATCTTCAGTGAACCACAATGGCTGTGGAGCTACCTGTGAAGATGTCAAAGATATACGGTAATTGCTGGGAAACTCCAGTATAGTTTTTGTGATTTTCAACATCATTTTAAAATTAGGAAGAAAGATGGCACACATTGATAGCAATACAAAATTATTTTTACTTAGAAAATTAACAATAACAACAGAATAGGAGGAAGAGGACGTGAAGGGAATAATCTAGGGTAGGCCAGAGTCACATCTGTTGGTTTGACATACAGTTTGTATTCCACTACACCTAATTACCTTGTTAGTGAGCCTACATTTGAGAGTTCCTGGAATAAAAGGACTGATCTTGGGCTATGATAATTTAGAAATACAGGGTTTTGAATTTAAAGACTATAATAAATCTCTTCTGTGGATTCCCTGTTAAAACACAGCAGCTCTCTTAGGATGTTCCTTAACTTCTGGTGGGTATTAAGTAGACCTTCCTCTAGACTCCCGGGAGGGGTGAGCCTAAATCTGCCATAATTAATTAACTTAGGCCCGTATTCAGAGTACCGAGCGTATAACATATACGTCCAGCGTTTAGCAATTTTTACTACTGTGCATGCGCAGTAATTTTTTTACGTAATCTACGTATCTTTTTCTTACGTAGATTGTGTAAATGATTTACATTTTTACTACTGTGCATGCGCAGTAATTTTTTAACAGAATCTACGTATCTTTTTGTTACGTAGATTGTGTAAAGGATTTACACAATCTACGTAAGAAGAAGATATGTAGATTACGTTAAAAAATTACTGCGCATGCACAGTAGTAAAAATCTCTAAAAACTGGACATTTATGTTATACGTTCGGTACTCTGAATACGGGCATTAATAAGTATTTAGGTCAGGGCAGAAGTAATATTCCAAATCTTCGCCCTTTGTAACTGCCAACAAAAGCACCTGCATAAAGAAGCTTGTCAGTGTGAGAAGAATTTGTACCTATATATTTACCATAATGTTCTATAATAAATTACAATGGCATGGTAAAGTATTACTCGCTGTACCTTCGCACGCGCAAATGCAGCGATCCAGAACCAAATGCAACTCACTGCAATGACAACCTGCAAGTGAGCACAATCCAGACCTGAACAATAATGTAAGTACATACAGTTTACAGCAAAACATTTGCACCAGCCATATGCCGTGTCTAAGCACAGGAAACTGCTCAATGCCAACACTTCACAGCCTGTACAAGACCACTACAGTAGCATTTAACCATCAAAATGCCGCACTAATAGACTGGAAATGCTGTTTATCTATAAAAAAAAATGTAAACTACCAGTGCTGCAGTTGCTAGTGTCTGGATCTCATCTAGACCTCCCATTATTTACGTGCTGTTTTTTACGGAATGCAAGATTCACTCATTTTTGCATTACAGTCTGGGGGCCGGATTCACAATCCCAATCGTATTGCCCATGCGTCCTTAATTTACCGATAATAGCCACTACGCATGCGTAGTAACTATTTTACATAATCTACTTATCGCTTTGTTACGTAGATTGCATATATGCGGTCTTTAAGACCACATACACGGAATCTACGTAACAAAACGATACGTAGATCATAGTTGCCGACTTACTTTTCTCCCTGAAATGACTTTTCAAAAGTAGGCAACCATGACGTAGATTACGTAAAATAGTTACTACGCATGCGTAGTGGCTATTATCGGTAAATTACTACGTCCGGGATTGTGAATCCGGCCCTGGATCAGGTCCATTGTGTTTTAGTACAGTAAAAAAAAAAAAAGCTATTGAGTTAGAATAAGTTTGAGGTTAAACTATGGTTACATTAAACAGAGCTGAGTACCTTCCTATCAGCGCTCAGGGTCATCTTAATGAGTGGTAGGTGAATTGTACGTTTGTTACCATGACTCCAGGAACCCATAAAGTATTCAGACAATGTGTTATGTCTATTTTTCTTTTCTGCTCCACTCAGGTATATGTCTTGTGCCACTTCAATGAACTGCCTACAGGCAAAAATATAGATTAGTGAAAAAGATTGGTAAGACATGCTAAAGATCATCTTACAACCAGGTAGTGTGATATTATATAACTTCTTGACCTATTTTCTTTAACTTATTTAGATGAGTTCTTTTACCTCTATAACTTGTAGGCATTTAGACCCAGATCCAGACCTAGTCATAATGGAGCTTCCCCGCCCCCAACACCTCATTTATATGGCTTTGCCCACCTGTATGGCGGGGATACGACCATCGTGAATTAAGGGTCTGCCCCTTGTGTGTACATTGCTTAGTTATGTATGACAGTAAGTACGCATGCGGAAAATCTGGTGCGCACATGCGGAGATGTTTTGAGTCAGGAGACTTATGCAAATGACTTGTGTAAGTCCCATGTCATACTTAAGTTAGGATCTGGGCCTTAGAGAGCTTTTCCAGTCAAAATTTTTTCCCAAAATGCCTTACATTTGCTGTAAACTACAACTTTTAATTACTGTATTGAAATGTGTTAATTCTCAGAGCATGCATTCTGCACATGGTAGTTAAGCATTGAAACACACTGTGAATGATTCTGAAATATGCACTGTAAGCCTTTATGGTAGCAGGACGTGATGACACGCTATTTGTACAGCATGTGCGCATGGTGGGGGGAGGTATTTAAAGCATACAGTAAGTGATTGGATAAGCACTTACGTATGATCCTTCATTATGCACCAGCGCAATTTTAGGCGGTGAGCTGTCTTCTTAGCACAACAACATCAGAACTTGAAAAACGGACAAACAGATGACAGTGCACACTAGTTTCAATAACTGAGTCGGGAGCTGGGAGAGCATCAGCCACACCCACAGGGAGCGGAGCAGCTGGGCACCTCGAGCAAGAAGGAGCCTCCTACAGCCAGTCTGCTGGCGCGGTACAGAGCACCTGCACAGGTGCCGCCGTTAGCTTGGGTGAGTAGAGCCCTGGGGTGGTAACTGGTTGGGGACTAGCGGCTGACTGGGAGGTTTAGGGACATTTAGAGGAGAGCAATTCTGCTCCCATCCAATACACATGCACGGTAACATCACAACATGTGGACGCTACTGCACATGTGTGTAACAGTGAGGAGCAGCGTGGCTTTTATATATATAAAGGTGTCCAGCCTCCATATCTGCCCCTTTATTATACGTCCAGCCTCCATGTCTTCACCTTATTATAATATGTCCAGCCTCCATATAATTGCCCCGTTTATATGTCCAGCCTCTATATGTCTCCCCCCTGTTTATTTGTCCACGCCCCATGTCTGCCCCTTTTTTTATTTGTCCAGCCTTAATGTCTGCCACATGATTATTTGTTCTCTTACTTCCGTTTGCTGTCATCTCCCTTCCTCCACGGGGCTCCCACTCTCTGTCTTTCCCACACTGTCTCCCACACTGTCTCTCCAGCCCCTGTAGGACCAGATCTTTTTTCTAGAATGGCAGTGACAGATTAAGTCCTACAGGGAGGGCTCCTACCAGTACTGTTGTGTAAAAAGCCCTACGGCACAGGCTGGAATCGGGACAGTTGGGAGTATGAATTAATGGTGCTCCCTCCACAGATACTTATTCAGCCAATCAAAAGCCCATTACAATACTGTCTCATCTATCTATCTGTCTGTCTATCTATCTATCTATCTATCTATCTATCTATCTATCTATCTATCATTAGTTTAAAAAATGAGTTATTCTCATACCTGTGGTATAGGCCTAACACTGTGCTTCCGTCTGCCTGCCTCTCCACCAAATACCCCTCCAGGTCATAGCGGAGATGTGTCCATGATAGGGATGGAATACGTATGACATCTTTGCTTGGGGGAGCCCAATACTGATAAATATCTGAAAGGACCTCATTGTCGATGGATAGAACATCCTTAAGCTCTGCTTCTGACAGACCGTTCCTAATATTAAAGCAAGAATATAAATAAGTTGTCACTTGAAAGAGGAATATTAGATTAATAAGTATTTCATATTTACAAAAAATGTGGCAGAATGAGTGGTGAATTTTTTAAATGTATGTAAACTTCTATTTTACTTTAATTGTTTATTTACTTGTTTAATAACATTCAACAAAGAAAAACTTAAATGCCATCGTCACAATATTTCATTGATAATTCAAATTAGAAGTAACACATATCTATATATAATATTTTGAATATGAATTTTCGAAAAAGCATTGCAAACCGTTTGGTCCTGCGCGTAATTTGAAAATGGGTGTTCACACGAAACCCCTTCCATACCCTTGCCATATGGCCATATTGCATATGCTTTGTGCTGACAGTCCAGGTAAATCATGGGAAGCATGTTGTTTTTATAAAATATTTATTTAATTAGATTGATTTTATTTCATTTTAATTTAATTCAACAAAACATAACCAACATTTTCACTTTATACAACAATGCACGAATCCTGCACTTGCATAGATTACTGGGGAAGAGAACTTAGCTTTACGGTTTATGGACCGGATCCAGATTTAGTAGTTGGGGCTGCGTGCCGAAAACAGCACCAATCTTCATGTGCGCATACACACATTATGAATTTCCAGCCCAAATCTAGATCCAGCTTTCCATGCTTAAAGTCAGTTTAGCAGGAGGCAGGCTAGGGCAGCATGCTTAGAGTGTTTCCGAATGGTGGGAGTGGGGAGATATTTAAATCATACAGTAAGGGCATGTCTATGCCTTTACGCACGATTTTCATGTACGCACTGGACCTGTTTTAAGTGGTTCGTAATTGTTAAGGGACAGTCCTTATGGCGGAAATCTGTAAGTGCGAGAGGAGTGTTCTTCCGTAAATTAGGTTTGCACGACTATTAAATTAGTATCCGGCCCTATGTGGCCATATGAAAAACAATATACAGATTGTACAGATTTCCAGCCTTGTGCTTAATTTCTTATGTTTGGTGGTCAGGAAATAAAAAGCACAATAATTTTATCTTTTGAATTGCGTTAGTAATAAAATATTCAGTCACTTTTTAAAACGTAAATATTCATACAGTGATTACCAACCTGGATGCCACAATGTAACCCAGAGCATGAGATACCAATATTTTGCCATGAAGCGATTCAAGACGTTGGTATAAATGGAGCACAGCTTCCTTTGTACTGGTGGCAATATGAACCTCGGAGGGTGACGTATAAGATAACCATCTCTTGGCCTCATCGAATGCCAATTTAAGAAAGAGTGGTTGACCACATTTTTTGAAACTATCTAAGACAATTTTATGCTGAGAAGGTGTTAATTTACGTCCAGCTGAAGACATGAGCATTTCAATCATCTGGCCACCTTGTTCAGGAGAGAGTGGTTCAACCTCCAAATAAGATGATACATTGGTAATGTTTTCTTGTAACGTCTTCAGGATACCTCCCTCATCAGGCAACGTGGACAACACAATATGTACATTGGATGGACACTCTTTAGGCAGCCAGTGAAGGTGATGGGCACCTTCTGATGGAGAAAGTTGATCTAGAGAGTCCAGGAACAGAACCAAGGTCTCTGTCTTTTTTTCAGAAACTGTTATGATAATTTGCTGAAAAAACCTTACAGTTTCATTGTAAATGTTAGTAACCTGGGCAGTGGGTATTGGCAAATCAAATGCTAAGCACACCTACAGTAAGTAGAAAAATAAGAAGATATCATAATACCAAAGATACCACAAATCTACCACAGTATGCAAACTACATTAGAACACAATACTTACCTGATAGCAAATGCTCTTTAGAACATCATGGATCTCTGAGCTTCGAGGTGAGGTTCCAAGGAGCCGCAGTACTAACACATGATGCCCACTGCTTGACTCTCTAAGCATCTCAAAAGCCTTACACATTAGTGCAGTTTTTCCAGATCCTGATGCTCCATAGATGACAAGAGGAGGCCGTGCATGGTCACTGTTCTCCTTGACTCGAACTAAGATATCTAACAGCATCTGCTCTCTTCCACAAAACATTTCAGACTTTTCACGAGACAGGAGCAGATGATGTATGATCTCCTGCATTACCCATCCTAACCAAGGATACTGTTTCAGGAAGCAAAGACCAATATTATTTATGTTTTTTCTGTTGATACAATTCTCAGAGTTATTAAGGATGGAACAGGATGCAAGAAATTCTAATTGTGTTGGGAAACAAGACTCATTTACAATCGCAATCACCTCAGTAATGTACTACACCAACTAAAGCTACAAATACCGTTTCTGATGAGAAAGGCTCCTGGTCAGTGTTTACATGTTTTGTATTTGCCATCACAACATAAAAAAGTCATTTTAATTTAATTTAATATTGACTCTTTTCTGTTACACATGTGACGCCTTTTCTCTCTCTGGTAATGTTTCCATCCTCAGGGAAGTTTACACCCCCTTCCCCATGTTTCATTCTCAAAAAAACAATTATAATGGTCACACTATTAATAATTACCCTTATACTGCATGTTTGTTTTTACCTGTGAGTCTGGTAGATCTTGTGAACGCCTAGATAAGCAATTAAGTATCTGGTGATTAACCACAGCAATGACTTGGTCACAGAGTTTCTGCAGGTAAGTTGTCTTGGAAATCTGGTTACATATCTCAACAGTATGTGTCTTTACTTTATCTGTGTGCTCCTGCAAGAGCCAGGATTTTAGATCACCTAATAGTGCTTGAGCTTCTGTATCTGGGTTCCCATCTTCTCCAACATCTATGATAACTTTTTCTTTATAGAGATTCATATCCTTTACTTCCCTGAAGAAAATAGTGGACCCTGCCTCATTGGTTTCAGAGTCCATAAGGCCACAATCAATCTCCCATTCTGTCACTGAAACACATTGCAAGATAAATAAATATAAATATATAACCACTATTGAAAGAAGTAAAATAAATTCTAATCAAAAAAATTTTTTTTTGAGACAAGATATTTTTACAGGTGAAAATTTTATAGTTTGTTCAGACAGCTGTTTTAGACTAAAGTTGGGCATACACTACCACAAATATCGCTCCCAGCAAGAGGTGGCTGATAAACGGGACAACTTTCCCCTAGGAAAAGGTCCCAATATCAGTGCCACTCACCCCTCCTGCTGGAAACGATAATCCTGGCTGAAAAAGGAAGGGGTTGAAGAGATTGATATGAGGCCCTTGCATCTGATTGGCTGCATGGGCTTACTGTTAATCTCTGTACTGATATTGGGAACTTGAGTCTGATATATTTCGAACATGCCAAACGATCAAATAATCATACCAGAGCATTTTTGGTATGATTATTGGCTTTATGCAAAATCCAAGCTGACCACTCACTAATACCGCTTTCACATCACAAACTTGGAAAAACCCGGGTTTTTCAACTCAGGTTTTTCCAGGAA
>WWET01000121.1:927451-955663 GCA_011038615.1 Limnodynastes dumerilii | reverse complement strand
GTGGCAGTGTATGGTGCCGATATCGGGACCTTTCCCCAGGGAGAAATCATCTTGTTTATCGGCAGCCACATGCTGGGAGCGATAATCGCTCTAGTGTGTGGCCAGCTTTACACTTTTTGTGCCACTTGGCAAAACATAAATGATACAAAATATTGATACAAGCTGAGACACTAGTAAATTCAACAATAAAATCAACTAAAAAAGAAGGTTCACGAGCAGTTCACTAGAGACCTAATGGAATTCCTTCAGTTTTGGTTTCTTACCAAATTTCCTTATTGTAGAAGGATTCATAATAATTGAGTTATGGAGCATTATGTCAATATGATTTTTGTGCAAATAGCTTTAAAGTCAATTAAACACAGCAGTGTTAAGAAAAATAATGATACTTAGCTCCTTCTTGAGTTGTCTCTTGAGAAAAGATGTGAGATGCCACTTTTTCATTCTCTGTGAGGTAAATTATTTGACTGGTGCCTTGATTAGGTGCAGCCCAGAACGAGTCTGCTGTGCTCTCAGCTAAAGATATACCGTTGTGTGGGCAATATCTAAAATTATGCCAGGAAGCTGTACTCTTTCTAGTCCGACCTGGGGCAGGATGGTCAAATAGTGCATGCCGATATTGAGTTCAGTAGTCAATAGTCCAGTGTAGATCAGCTGTGTTTAGGATTAGCACTGAGCAATGGTATAGCAGGACTCAACACTTCCTCCGCTTCACAGAGGAAGTCGCCAATCAAAACAGTAAATGTCCAAGTCAGTGACAGTTATAATAGGAGCTACACAGACTTTCAAACACTGATTCTCTTACGCGTTTCTTTGCAGCTGAGGCGATTTCATCAGAGAGTGATTATTACCTGAAATTGCCTTAGGTGCGAAGAAACACATAAGAGGCAGTGTTTTTTTGTAAGAAAAAAGGTGCAGGAACTCACCCCTCATCAACCCTTATTACAGCCCCCCTATAACATATTTTGTATATATTAAAATGTATTGTCTATCCATAGTGCTTCTCACTCTCTTGTTATATTAAGGTTTGTCTCCTTAGAAGCTGCTGGTTAACACTAAATGAAATTTTTTTGCAGTAACCCCCTTTCCTAGCGTTCTGTTCTGTTTATGTATTTTATAGCGCTTCTCATTCTCTCTGTTCATTTCTGGTTGAAAACTCTCTAAACATGTCATAAAAGTTCAGAGCAGTTGTGTGTTCATGATGAGTATGAAGTATCCTGCGTATCCATCCGTTCCTGCACCAGGTAGTCCTCAGATATGTGTGCTAAAGGTGCGCTTTGATGTTGCAGCTGAAGCAAGTACATGGCGGGCACCAAGAGCAATACCACCTGCTGGAGAAGTGCTTTTCTTATGTCACACTCCTTACTGAGCTTCTCAGTGAAACCATTGGGTTTACAGAAAAAAATGTAAGCGGAGCAAACATGAAGATAACTTCATTTTAGGTAAACAGAAACAACAACAGTTGGCAAGTTCAAATAAAGTTATTATCGCTTCAACCCCAATTTCCTTTCATTCATCCCCATTCGCTTTTGTGTAGAAGGTCATGGAGGGGTAAAACACAGTCTTTGCCCACCCAAGAGAAATCATGCCCCTTCTGCCTTTCCCCGGTTCCTATAACCCTGCCCACTGTACATTTAGGTCTCTCGTTCTTTTGCCAGGAGTTTAATGCACTAAAACCTGATGACACAAGTGACAGTATATCCCCATGAACAAGGTATAGGGTAGATTGAATCAGTCTGAAATGTGCTGCTCAGAGCTGGGACTGTAACTCTGGCTAGCATCTGCAGGAAGTGCATATGTACCCGTTACCCAAGGGTCTTGCACTAGGAAATCTAAATAAGCATTGTAAGCTGATATTTTTCATGCAGTGGGTAGTATATGGGAGTCAGATGACAGCCTTTCAACATTATCCCAAACATCTATCCATTCTCTACTTTTTTCTCTTTGCTCACTTATTCTGTCCAGAGACACTTGTCCTGTGGTGGAACTTGTACTAACATACCCTCCAACATGACCCATTCCATTAGCTACAAAATACTCTGCTCCCCAGTTTCCAACTGTCAGTTACTATGGTAACCACCTTTGTTGAAGGAACATGTAGTTTTTTAAAATATCAGTTAATTCATTTAAGCCAGGTGGGTGACAGTTGCAAGCTCAGGAGCGGATTAAATTGTGCCTAATGGAATATGTACTAATATGTGCGCTCAGTAAGGGTTTAAGCCAGTTTATAGCGGCTAACTGCCATTTATTTAAGGAAGAGCAGATCAGTAGTAGCACACCCTAAAACGAGCTGGCCCAAACGCTAACAGGACAGAGGTCTTGGCTGCTAGGAGACAGCCAAAACTTGTTAACAAAGTTTCCGTTGAGCGTGCACCAATAACAGTGCGTCCTGGTTACCAGGCAACAGCCAGGAACTATAGAAAGAGATCAAGTGCCCCAGGATCAGCCGGGACCCTTTTAGATAAGACTGTTGCAGTTAACACAGTGGAACTCTTCATTTCTATTATACTGTGCTCAAATTATTTCCCATAATAGGGATCTATATTATATAGTTTTATTATGGGAGAAATATAAAGGTCTATTAGGATTAGGATACACTGAGCAAAGAGGTTTATGGGCTTAATTACAATATATAGTCAATTTTAAGTTTCATTATAATGCTTTTGATCTCCACTTGTTTGGGCTCAAGCTATCTTCCATAATCAAGCTCTACATCATATTGAGCCCTTTAAAGGTGGGATATACAGGGATATTATGGGGGGGGAGGGGTAATTTGAGCACAATTAAGGATATCTAAAAAGCTTTATTATGGGACATATTGTCTATATTATTTTACCCAGCACATTCATCCAGCTTGCACTTGTCACTGAATCTGGTCCTTCCAGATTTTCTTGGCTGAAGGGGACAGACACAAGTAAAATATACATTCATATTTGCATGTGCAAAGGCAGTATGGAAATGGCAATGCATCATGATCACTAATTAATATTGAGGAATGGGAACATTTTATAATTATATCCAAATATATTTACTTAACTGCCTAAAATGTACAGAGCAAAGGAAAAAAGATCACAATTTTCATTAATGAGAAGAATTCACATCACAGTTTTGCAGGTTTGTTCAAGTTAATCAGTTTAAGATCTGCTACTGTCGGTTAATTATGAAGTGCCATGAGGCACACCTAACTGAGGATGTGCACTGTATATAAGGGAACTGTTCTGCCTCAAGTATGTGCAAGAAATGTTTACGTCTCTTCAGACTTTTCTTTTTACAATAAATAGAAAAATAAAGGGCCAGATTTTCTAAGCTGCGGGTTTGGAAAAGTGATGATGTTGCCCATAGCAACCAATCAGAATTTAGCTGACATTCTCTAGTATAGCTGACATTCTCTAGTATGTAAAATGAAAGTGAGAGCTAGAATCTTATTGGTTGCTATAGGCAACATCTCTACTTTTCCAAACCTGCAGCTTTGTAAATCTGGCCCAAAATCTTGTTTCTTCAAATAACTGCTTTAGGTATGCATTAGAATACTTCTCAGGCTTCTAGGGGCTTTATAATTTCCCATTACACACTGATCCAGAGGTAATAACGTCTGACGACTGTCAGTGTGTACTGCACATGCATCCATCTGATGTAGAATTCTACATTTCTATTATAGAAATAGTCTCTGAGATACGCACGGGCGTGGGCCTAGGCTAAGCTCTTACGTATGATCCAGTATTCCGCATGCATAGAGATGTATGTGAAATACATAAGGTAGGTTCTGGGGCATGGAAAACAATTCCAAATGCAGGAATGCCGGTGGAGCGCGGAATTGTAAATAGCACCGGGGGAGTGCGGAATTGTAAATAGCAAATTCCGTGTGTTATCCCCACAATGGAGGCTAATGTACAGAATATGCTCTTAAGTCTAGATCTGGTCCTATCAGTCCAAACTGCAGTTGTGTTTAAGTGTTTACACCTATCTCCTGGGTACCTGCCTCTTATATGTTTTCTTGATACTGTTTCTCCACTCTCATGTCCTCCAGTTCGCCTGCAGGCGTGCCTGGCCACAGAAACTGGCTGGGGGTTGGATCCTGTAAAGAGCTGGCAGTTGGGGTACAATGCTGATGGTTAGTGTGTTTTCTCTGTGTGTCATGTACTAATGCCGCAGATTTAATTAATAAGCTGTAAATCTCCATTTACTTCTATTATTGTCTAAGTTCCCATTCCGCCACTTCTAAATGTTCATACCATTACTTTTACATTTCCATGAGTATATATTACTCATTCTGAACCAGATACTGTTTGCCGTACGACACCCTACTTACGCATGAAAAGTGCGTAAGTGGGGTGTCTGGAGAAAAGGGTGCATGAGCCCTCCAGATGTTGAACTCAGTGTTGTATGATAGGAGACCCGTCCATAGGTATGCAAGGTGGGCAGGGGGGGGATTTAAATGATACAGTAGGGGCAGGGTTGTACACATAGGCACGGATCAGCGGTCACTCCACTTTCAGATCCCCACACGTGCGGAAAGGGTGTGGTGGTCTGGATCCAGTCCTCTGTGGCGTTCTGTCTCCTACTACTCTGGCTAACCTGTGGGGTTCTGTTATATAACCAAAGTCCCCATGTGTTACTATTTGCTGGCTCACTCTCTGATCCTCTCCAGCACACTCTCTTTATTCTATACAAGCTGCCTGTTTCTACTGAGTGTCTGGAAGTTTGAACCCTATTATGTGTCACTCAAGTGTGTATTCAGGATTCACTCTGGTTTGGGCCATCCCCATAACACCCCCTTTATTCTTTCTACCCAGGCAAAGTTCTGCTCCCCTGTAAATACAGCCATCCTGCTATAGAAAACTATGTGCTCAGTGCCAGTGATAACACAATGCAACTTTAGGCAGCTGCCTAGGGTGCCAGGCCTGAAGGGATCATGGAACCTAATGCTAGCAGTTGTGGAACACACAATCCACAACTGAGTCAATCCCTTGCAGTAGTTCTTACTTTACTTGATCAGTTAAGCAATACTAGTAAGAGCTGCTGCAAGGGTTCAGGTGAGCCACAATGGCTTGTGTGTTCAGAACCAAAGCTCAGCTGATCCACTGCAGTGGTGCGGAGTGCATTTCAATTGGCCATTGCTCATGATTAAATATAAGGCTGCAAACACGCATTTTTTTTTTTACTTGCGATGATGATGAGTTGTTTTGTCATATAGAAGAAGGGAAGAAGAAAAGAAGACAGAAGGATTAAGTGAACGATTGGACGAGTACATACAGGTAAGATATGAAATATGCGCTGTACATATAGTCCAGTTGATGTACCTGGCGGTTGCATTTAGTATTGTCATTCAATTTATTTGGTCATGTGAATGGTGCATAAGTATTTAAATATTATTATACAAATCATTATGAAATTGTAACGCATGTAATGTTCATGTGAAGTTAACTATTTGGTTAAAATTGCTTAATTTTCCCAAACTGTGACAAATGAATAAAGCTCTTTGCTATGTACCAGTGCTCCAAGTAAGAATTAGAATGTATTTATAAAAATGTTCACAGTATAGAAGTTACATATGAGGCTTTACATCTGATACATTAGTATCTGCTGTGATCACATATTTTATTTCATCCTTCATACTTTGTATCATTGTATTAAAATTACTTTAGCTAGGATTCAACTTTTAACAAATTATTTTCATCAGTTTTTTGTTAATCAAAATGAATCCCTCTGCCCTTATTTCAAAAATATTATATGTATTTATTCCAAGCTAAAAGCATTTAGAATATATTTAACTAGTAACTCCAAAAATAAATATTAAATTATTAAAGATCGGCATAATATATTAAAACAATTCTGCATATTTGGTGATTTTAAATAATTTGATAATTATATTTCAGTTCAATGCCACTTATTTACTTAATTGTTGGGTTCATTACTGTAATTATAAGATCAATAGGATTCTTCTCTTCTACTCAGATGTATAAGTTTTCTTACAGTAAAAATGCTGATGTACACAGAAGACAATCCTGTATCCTTCTACTGGTGGATGAATTAGAGATAACATTTGGATCTTGCAGTTCTTTTGAAATCGAGAAATCCAGAATATTTTCCATGGGACTTTCCATATCTATCAAATTAACAATACTGAAGTTTCATATAAGGACTGTTTTAGATTTGATAATGTGTCATGATGTTTTGATAATCCTCACTCTGCTTTCTTCACTTTCCTTTTGCGAGTACCCTCATTTAGTTCTTCTTTGGATTTTGCTTGTCCTGAATGGGACACCTCATGGTCATTGTGGTGGTGATGATGGTGGTGATCATCATGATCATCGTGGTTACCATTTGCAGTGCCAAAAAGAATGGGGCAGATGCAGTTCTCCACAGGAGCAAAAGGGGAGCCATGGGAGTGTGTAGCTGTCATGAAGATCTGCATAAGGGAACACACAGTAAGAATCTGGAAATATGGACCTCACAAGCAGTTCTACATCCTTTTGGCTATCTAATTAGATAGGAATTCAGAAATTAAATACTTTATAAAAGCAATTCATAACAACTATATGCCAAAAGAATAGATTGACCATATAAATTATGATTTATGTGGTGTATGTAAAATGGATTTCAGTTTTTATTTTTTCTTAACTTTGCTTTTACATTATTGGTAATGTTGATGCCTGTATGTATATCAATTACTCATACTGAACATTTCATTTAGCTAGATCTTTCATGTCTATCCTTTTAGTGCTATTAAATAGTGATGCTAAATAAAGCAATGCCACAAAAAATTCAGTAGTGTAAATGCCAAGTTGTACAGATTTAGTAAAAATCCTAACTAAAACACTACAATTTAAAGGTATAGTCTTCCTCCTACACATATATAACTGTATATAATGATTAAGGGCCTTTTTTCTCTGATGGCTTGGAGTGGATCACAGCTAGTTCTGGGCATACTTCCGATCCATGCTTTCCAATTAGAATGCATTGAGACTTATACACAGTTAATAGGCCTGACACTTCAAACAGCTTCCCAAATGGGTTTTACAATGTTATTACAATGTACAGAGAAGACATGCCCTCACTCCGCATACCGATCGACACCACCAACATATTAAGTCTGCAGAGGTTGAAAAACTATCAACAGAATTTGCCTGACATAATTGTATGCATCAAGACGGTTGCAGTCCCCGGCTAGAAGTTCCTAATTCCGAAATAGGGACATCCGAAAGTTCCTTTTCGGATGTCCCTATTTCGAATACTTACCAGTTCATACTTTTTTTTTTTTTTTTTAATTTAAGAATTTAAGAATGCATACTTCGCCAGATCGGCATACTTCAGTGATTCACATTCAAAGATTCCGCCGCCGCTGCTATTGCCGGACCGAGGGAAAGGTGAGTAATCTCTCCATGTGGGGTAAGGAGGGTTAGGGTCAGGCTGCAGGGGAGGGAGGGTTAGGGTCAGGCTTCAGGGGAGGGAGAGTTAGGGTCAGGCTACGAAAGATTAAGGGTTAGGGTCAGGCTGCAGGGAAGGGACAATTAGGGTCAGGCTGCGGGAGATGGTGAGTTAGGGTTAGGATGCCAGGAAGGGAGGGTTAGGATCAGGCTGCCAAGAAGGAAGGGATAGGGTTAAGGTAGTGAGAGGGGAGGGTTAGGGCTAGAATTAGGGAAAGGAGTGGGGGACTATTTTTTTTATTACTTTTCGGAGCACAGAAAGCTCGATTGCAATACCTCCATGAGACATATGCAATCGAAATCCAAGTCAGTTCAAAACTGGCTGGGAGGAAACAGCCCTATCGAAATAGGGCCATTCTAAGCGGGGACCCACGCCTGCATCAAAATAATTTGAATTTTTTGTTGAAAATTCAAATAGTACCTTGCAAGCAGCCATGAAGAGTGTAAAGAAGAAAATTAG
The DNA here is from genome assembly GCA_011038615.1 of Limnodynastes dumerilii. Lineage (NCBI taxonomy): Eukaryota > Metazoa > Chordata > Amphibia > Anura > Limnodynastidae > Limnodynastes > Limnodynastes dumerilii. Next base: position 947,779 of record WWET01000121.1, on the reverse strand, counting down.
ATTGGCTTTAGAAATAGGTAACCAGTGGGCATGTTGCAGAGTAAACAAGATAGCTCCGTACAGGCTGGCCTTAGTTGGGCTGTAACAAACAAGAGAGAAAGTTGGAATTAATAAACTGTATATGATAGATTAAAAAATCTAATTAATCTGGACAGACAAATAACAGAAATAGGTTTCTGGTAAGGTATAATAAACATGATTAATTCAGATCTCTCAATGGTTTTTTTTGAGAAATATATAAATATAGAACTAAAAAGCAAAGGGCAAAAATTCTTCATTACTTATGCGTTCAAGTGACGTTAAGACCAACAAGGATGATACTTATTGATTCCCAGAAGCAAACTAATGTACAGATAACTTGTGTTACTAGTATGTCCTGTGATGCAATGCTTTTTAAGCCCATTTGCATCATTTTAAGGGAACTGTAGTACAACTTAGAGCCCAAGGTTTGAGTGGTACAAACTCTTGGAGAATGTTCACTGTTTGATGATAAGTGTGACAAAAACTGACAAGCAGGAAGCTTATGTGCTCAGTGAGAGTAGCATGTTTGTCTCTAAGAGACGTTTCATTTTGAAGACTTAGAACCCAATAGGTTATAGAAGCAGGTGCTTCTTAAGTGTGAACACGGTCCATTATTATAATCCCTATGCTCAATGTTGAGCGTACATTTTACATAGGTGTTACCTTGCTTATATATTGGCAGGTGTACGAATCAGATTGTGTCTATGGGCCTGATCCAGACTTCATAAAGACAAACTATTTCCGTACGACATGCATGTGCAGTACAGTCATTCTGAAGACTTCAGTGTCTGCACATGGGGCCACACCACTCACTCTGCTTATGGGATTTGCATGGTGGGTGGGATCCCCTCGTGTGTATGGAATTCTGGATAGCAACGGAGACTAACGTATAGAATCTACTCTCACTTCTGGTTCCGGCCCTATAAGTCATTGTAGCTAATGTCACTAAACTATGTGAAGCTGTCTCACTAGTTAGTGGGTGTACAGCTAGATAGTAATACAACATGACCACACAAATGTTTAGCTAAAGACTGGATTACTAACGACAATACAAACATAAATGACAATAGTTTTAAACAGCATACTCACAAGGACATGTTAAGAATTTCATTGGTCTCTGGCTTCCAAACACCCCGCAAGAGCTGCTCCAGATTAGACATAAGTGCTACACCAGAACCTTAAAAAACACAGAGGTTATGAAGTCACAACAATCCCCTATATTTTTGTCATTAACATAGTCATAAACATTCTGGGGCCGATTCTATTCCCTGTGAGGTGCAGGACCTATTGGGCATGATGGAAACACTGCAGCAAAAAACACACTATTCTCTAAAAAGTCAATAATAAATAAATAACAACCAGCGCTGTTTTTTTTAATATGTTTTTGTTTTGTTTTCATTGTTTGTTTGAAGGTGTATGGACACTCTATGATATAGAAGCTGCAGCTGATTAAATTGTTTGCGCTTTCAGAAGATTCTTTATTATATGTTTAAATAAATAACAACCGTCTTTCCCCTGCCAGATAAGATAAAAGAAAGGAAACTTGATAGATCTCTAAATGCAACAAGCCCAGGCTGCCAAAATAAACTTGGGCATGCTGGTTCTTGTAGTACTCCAAACACCAACATGCCCATTGCTATTAGGGCATGCTGGCAATTGGGGAACCAGTGACACTTCCCAGTTAGGCCTGTAGTGAACAGAAGCAAGAAACACTTAATTTAATCAATAAATAATAATAAAAAAAAAAACCTTTCTGGATCTTTATCTGTAAGGTCCAGTCTTGCCCGAAGGCAGCCTTGCAGGGAACAAAACTGGGCCCTCAGAAAGTTCAGAATATAACATTGATCTAGCTCAACTACACTACTAAATTATTTACCTATGAGGACACCTAGTGGTTAAAATTCAACTGCAGGTCTATTGTAAATTGTTATAGGTTTTTACATATACAAGTATGTCAAGTATTCATGTGTTTTACATACAATAAACTATTTATTCAAATGATCATTTCATGTAACGAGTCATAATTTAAACAGACCTATAAACTACTTTCAGGGTTGTTAATTAGTTTTATGATGGAGTTTTGATGAGCCACAATAATGCTAGACAGACTTTAAACATCAACAGCACAGTACATAAACAGCTTAAAATGGTGTTAGTTTACAATTAGTCTATTATAATACAAATGACACTATATTGCATTATCATATGTATTGTTGTACAATGTGTGTACCTGCCTTCAGTAACTTAATAATAAAATAATGGTATGGATTAACAGGATTAGATCTTTAACACATAAAAGGAAATGCTGAACAGAAACCTCAACGTTACATTTAAGAAATATAAAATATTGCACTTGTTCATTAGAACAAATCAATCAAATTTCTTCACAACACTATGTTTGTCAGAGAATGTTGTATTGTGCTTATTTTTTTGATATAGTATGATTGATCCATTTGGGCTGGAGGTACAGAAGCACTACAAAAGTCCCAGGTTTCTATAACAGAGGTATATTATGTGTACAATAGGAAGAGTGAGAGAATAGTGAAGGCATCCATCAGGATACCTATCGGTGAAATTATATAGATCTATTCTAGATGGCAATTAGTTCCTGTAAAACTACACTGCATATTCCCACAATACTCACCACAATGTTGGAGATGCGGTGGACACAAGATCTTTTATCCATGGTTGCTGGTCATGTCCTAATTTTGGAATTCCATACTACTTCTGATCCAATAAGTCACCTGGCTACACATGGCCCAATATATTTTATGATCAATCTTCTGCTCCCCAACACTGAAGGAGTGTAGTTAAACTCTACACATCAGCAAAGCAGTCAAATCATTGATCGCCAAAAACTGGAAGTCAAGTATAATCCCTTCACGGGAAGCCCTTTCTAATAGAATTAATTATATTGCTTCAACTGAATAGATCACAGCTTTCAGAACCATACTGTAGCTAAAGTATGGTCCCCCTGGTTCTAATGTTTTAATCAGAAAGGCCTCCCCCCATCCCATTTTATTTTCTCCCTTCATTTACTTCATGGTCTTCTTGTCTTGAGAACCATCAACAAATTATGGGCTGAAACTCTTTTTTTATTTACTTAACTGTGTTAATCTGTATGGTTTTTTTTGTTAGAATAAGATTATATGACCATTAACATATGACCATATTATATGACCCCAATTTGTGCACAGAAACCATATTTACCAAAGATGGCCATAAATGGGGACTGTGCCCAACTGAACCTTCTGAAGATCAGCACTTATATTACTATTACTGTGCTAAATAAAACAGCAAAAAAACTAAGAAGTTCATACTATCCTTGATCAATCCCTATGCATGATGTAAAGGCTCACCTTTTACCCATCCGATCAGCACCATGACAACCCATCCATGGTGGTAGTGGTGATGAGCGTGGTGGATTCCAATAGCGATTTTGCGAACACGGACTACTTCCTTCATACCAACAAGGACAAGTTTCAGAGGCAGGAAACTTACACACTTATAGAAGAGATTCAGAGGGCAGTAAAACGTCAAGTACCTGCAGCAATGAGAAGACATGGACAAAATATGCTTATATTGGCAAGTCATTCAGACACATATCACAATGGAGCTGAAGGGAACAGATTGGATATAGCATTATATATGGGAACATTTAGAGGTTGCTTTCCTACAGTATATAGGTACATTGGTTCTGAGTCACTGGCAGGTTCACATAATTAATAACTCCCAATAGAATCCCTGAGCAGCAGGTGCATAGGGATTCACAATCGCAGCGCAGTGAAAGCCAAACATCCACACAACTGCACTGCTTACCACTTCCCTCACACCAATAAAATACCGACAGCTTGGGCCTACCTTTAGTTTTCCAAATCCTGCAAACATACAGAAGACTGGATTGAGAGGCATGCCTATACTGTACATTGTAATACTAAGGCACATACACTTGCGGATGTGGTCTGTCAAATGGTGTCAGCAGATTTAATTTATCTTGAAATGCAAAGCTTACTAATGATGTTGCGCATGCACAGAACACAATATCACCTGTGATATAATCCAAGTGTATGGAATAGCGGAAAATCATGATAGGATCCAGCACTTTATTATAAAATTCTATTTGTTATGGATAACCAATAGAACAGAGAGCCAGGCATCCAGGCACAAAGTCTAACCGAGAGTGAAGTGTTCACTGGAGCCCCAATGGTGGGACAGGCTTGGCTCCCAGCAGGTTGCAGCCTTAGACGACAACCCCTGTGACCTAAAGATAGGAATGCGGCAGAGATGGTAAGACACCAGCAGACAAGTACAAGATACAGAGTGGGAGGAAGTATGAGATAGAGACCCGCACCACCAAATGGGGAACTAGTGCTGGAAAAACACTGACTCAACACCAGATGGAGATAGGTGGAGACACGCCTAAAGACAACAACAGGTGAAAACCATGGACCGTATTTACAGATCAGAATGAGTGAGGTGCGTCAGTATACACACTTAGCTTACCTGACCTGCCCCTGTTTTTAGGATCCTTTTGGCACTTAAGAGTGCCAAAGGCCTTCCTTAATTAACTGTTCGTACTTTCTTTCTTAAGAAGGAAAATACGGACAGAGATCCCTTCCCCCGCCCTTCCCGGGTTATTTAAATCCCTCCCTATACCCACTCTTATTAAAAAAGGACAGATGCTACCGTGGCACTCCTTTTTCTTCTGAAATATCTACGCACGGTCTTTAAAGACTGCATGTAGTCAATCTATGTACCTAAATGGTATGAAGATTGGGTAAATAACTTACTGCTCATGCGTAGTAGGTCATTTCTTTAAAGACCGTTCTTAAGAAACCAGAGCTTCTTAAGCTTTAATAAAGCGATAATATTAATAACAATAACAATAACACAGTGTCTGTTTACAGGGAGGCTGGCCAATCAGCATAGACTGCTGACTTCAGCCTCCCCACACAAATAGGTGAGCGTCCCGAATGCTAGGCAACAGCCAAAACCACTCACAATCCTTTATGCCACAGCATGAGCGAACCGGGAGTTCTGGCTGCCTAACAGCTAGAACATTTGACCGCAAGCCACCAATGATAGCACAGGCATCCCGACTACCGGTATAACCGGGATCTTGCAGCTGCGAGGCACTACGGGTGGCTTCTGACTGTACCCCCATCCCTCCTCGATGAGTGGTTAAGGAACCACTATTTCCTGGTTTAGAGGGGAGTATACTATTTGATTGGCATTAAGATCTCTTTCAGGAACCCAAGACCTCTCCTCAGGATCGTATCCTTTCCAAAGTACCAGGAAATGTATCTTCTCCCTCACCCTGGAATCTATGATACTTTCCACCTCGAGCTCTTGGTGGCCAGCCACATCAATGGAAGGGGTTCTAGCCTAGGACACCAAACCAAATTTCCTGGAAACCTAGAGGGATTTTAACAATGAGCAGTGGAAAGAGTTTGATATCCTGAAGATCCTGGGCAGATCTAGTCTAAACGTTTCTGGATTGACAATCCTCTCAATCTCAAACAGATCAATGAAACGAGGACCAATTGGTGGATTGCTGCCAAAGTCTGATGTTGCAGGTCAACAGCCACACATGTTGTCCAACCTAAACTTGCACACCTTCTGGAACTGATCTGAATAACTGAATAACTTTTTGCCCTGGCAGCAATTGGCACAGGTACAAATTCAAATTAAACGCATGTCAGAAAACAAATAGCAGAGCTTCAGACATAGACATAAGATTCATACAAGGTGCACTGAGATGAGACACAAGATAGGGAAGACCATGTTCATGTACTTTTTGCATTTTTAATGAATGCATGTAACACTTAATTGAATTGTATGAACTTGAAAAGTAAATTGGTTTTTTGATAGATATACCACCCTTTCAAATAAATGTTTAAGATTTTAATGAATATATGCAGTAAGTGTTGGCAAGATAAAAGGAAACAAAAAATACTTATGGTGAGTATTTTAAAATAAAGCATTTAATGGAGGTGCAGGCTAAGGAGAGCCCCTTTTGGGAGTTGGGAAAAAACATATACAGATTACAGAGAACTGTTAGCAGCCTATTCCGTGTAGATATTGTCTTAAAGTGATGCATGCATAGGGGTAGATCCAGAACTACGTTTGCCGTACGTTTATTCGCGTAGCGTATTTTCGTGCGCGTAAATTCGTTACACTCCCCTTGGCACACCCCTTGAACGTACGGATTTTGTCAAGATACGCTTTCCAAACCCTACCTTAACTTTTTCCAAAGTAACCGCAGTGATCCGCACACGTACGTATGGGCTAGACGAATTTACGCAGCTAAACACGCCCATACTGTACACTTTAAATACAACCCCCCGCCTACTTCACGTATTTCAGACGTATTTTGGATGCACGTAAAATTGGCACACCCACACATGCGCACAATCTTCAAAACAGGATAATTACGTACAAGCTGTACGTAATTCCCCTGTTAGCCGTAATCCAGGCTGAAGACTATTTTAGTAGTCATACCTTCTGGAATGAAGGCATTCTCTAACATCATAAACGTTTATGGGTTCATTTTTTCTTATACACAACCAGGAGGAATATACACTACAAGCTTCTGTATGTAGTAGCACATGGCAAGGTTTATGTCAGGAAACATGCTTACACCAAATTACTAGTTACCTTACCTATACACAAAGCCCTATGAACAATCGAGTCACCTAGACTTCCACTTCAATGAACAAAGAATCAGAGAAGTTGGCTTCTAAATCATTTGCACAAAATGACCTACCCTGTATACTAAAACCCTATCGCCATTGGCGTATCTATAATGGGTGCAGGGTGTGCAATGCGCATGGGCCTCTCAGAACAGGGGGTAAAATCTATCTATATAAGGTAAGTATGCACAGGAGCCAGCTGACTCTTATGCTTTTATTTGTTATATTTTTATTTCTATGTGCGGGGAAAGGGATCATGTAAAAATCCTGCACAAGGGTCCCTTCATCTCTTAAAACGCCCCTGCCTATCACTGAAAACCTTTGCATTTCCATTGAGCAATCAGTCCTATTTGTTAATCAACAATGTGTTTGTCTTAGTAGTCTGAAAGCAATAAAGATTACTGGTGTTTCTGGGAGCAGAGGTATTGAAAATAGTGGAAACTTTGCAAAGATAATAGTTAATACCTCTTTAACAAACTAATATAACTTATAATGAAGAGACAACAGTGTCAGACTCTTTCAATCATGTGTATGGAGGCTCTGCCTACAATGGTGAAGGAAGTTAAACAGTTATGTGCCATCAGTTATCTCACCAAGCAGCTGCCAGTGTATTCAGTCTTTATCTCTAACTCTCTGGATGCATTCTATTAAATGATTACTGCAGTTAAAAAATAGTAATCCACTAAGGAAGAAACACTGTACAGCACCAGGATTAAACAGGATGATAGAAAAACATAATTTGTTATTTACTTTTACACATTTGTGCTATGTATAACCACTCATGGTTCAAACAGATCTAATCCCACCTATATGAAAGGGTTTTCTTGTTAACAGCTGGCCATCTAGTGTTCTTGAATACATTTATATAATTTTGCACAACTTTAATTCTTTGAAGTGTCAGTCTAGGTGACTCTATTGATCATAGGTCTTTGTGTATAGGTAAGGTAACTAGAAACTAGTAATTGGGTGTAAGCACACGCATTTTTCCTGATATAAACCTGGCTCATACAGTACAGCTACCGACATACAGCAGGTTGTAGTGTATACTCCTCCTGGTTGTGTAGGAGCAAAAATTAGCCCCTAAATGTTTATGATGTCAGAGAATAGTTTCATTCCGAATCCAAGAGACAGAATTATAAACACACATTAACGCTCGAGTCACAATGAGTCACACACATACTTACCATACAGCAGATGCCAGAAGGAGATTGGCATTATTGCTGAAATAGTCGATGGGGGAATCTCCAAGCAAGATATCTGCAAGTATATAGCTGCCAAAGCAGTAAAGCATTGCACAGAGCCAGGATGCAACAGGGCTTCGTCGAGAAAGAGCCACAGCACCTTAAAAAAACAGAAGAGAGTAGAGTGGCTAATTATTATAGATATTAAAAGTATTCCTGTCTTTTCTTAATTCCTAATAAATAGTAAAACGATCATAAGAAATCCATATTTACCATTATCAATTTACATGGCGGTTCTCCATTAAAGTAAATTGTGTATTTATGGCCCGTATTCAGAGAACCATTTTTGCGGGGATTTGCGTGCGTATTTTTAGGATCGGATCAACTGCACATGCATAGTAACTTTATTTACATAAGTTACATTGAATATATGCTTGTAAGTACTTTAGGCACGGGCATGTGAATCACTTGGGTACATACGTGCGGATGGGCGGCGTAGAACGATGTGCTTGAAAATTTACATAAAAGTGGGTGGGGGGAGGCATTTAAATGAACGTGTGGAGGCGCGGTTATAAAGAATCGCACGGATGGAGCACATATACGCCCGTAAGTCCACACGTAAAGAACAGAGTGGTCTAGGAACTCGTAAGTCACCAACAGCACGTCCGGGAGAGGGGAGCGTCATTGTTGTTGGTGGGTGTTTCCTTGCTCCGGCCGTGCGTATAGTTGTGTACATAAAAAACAGTTCTCTGAATACGGCCCTTATGTCTTGGTGTAGACATTCCATATGAGGTAAAAACAAAAAATAGATACCAAAAGGACCCGGCACTTGGGATTAAGTACCACTTATTAAAAATAATAATTTTTAACCATATTAGGTGCTGCTAGGTTAGGGTTGGTGAGACCCTGAAAAGAATTATAAAGTAAAATACTAAAAGATAACCAGCGCTGCCTAAATGACCATATCCAAAATGTACTAAAATATTTAATCAAAAATTCATTAATATACCTTCCAAATTTGTTTAACAAACCACATTTATTAATACATAAATAATCTAGTACCAGACCTATAAATATAAAGCAAAAATAAAAAATATCAATAAAAAATAGCTGTATGAACTAAATAGTTAATTAAAGACCGGTAATGTAGAGACCATGATTGGCAGATATATATACAGCCAAAAAGATTGATCCAAAAGATAAATATTGTTAATAAACGATCTTCCAATTTCCCCTATATCAATGTCCTGATCGCTGCTTAGTGCTTGGGGTATATCCTGCATATACAGGTGATGTTAAATCAGTTGGAACAACTGGTTGATACGGGATCCCTATAATAGTACAGTTCTATTTGATATTGGAGAGAGCAATGAAACAGGGCAAGTTAAAATAGCTGATAGCGCTGGTCTTATAATGAGACAGTATATATTCCATAAACACGTAGCTACTTTACTTATCTGCAGCACTTTGGGGAGGGAGTTCTCCGTCTGTGCCCCTGACGGCAGGCACTGCTCTGTAAACCCTTGGTTGTTAAATCCCAACGTCCCAATTGCAGTCAACAGCATCAAAATAAATATACGAGGGTGGATCAATAAGTATCTGTGTTTCAAGACAGGTGGCATTGCTGAGGAAAGTTGGTATTACTATCGTGTACTACCATCTTTCAAACAATGCCATTCCAAATTTCAGATTGATTCATAGATTAGTTTTGACTTGACAGCCAAAACTATCGGCCCGATGGGTGCCGCGATTGCTCACAGTAGACAACAAGCGGATTTGGCTGACAACTTCAAAGCAGTGTTTGGACTTCTTTAAGCGAAATCCGCAGGAATTTTTGCGTCAAGTCGTCACCGTTGATGAAACCTGGATCCATTACTACACACCGGAGACCAAGCGACAATCAAAACAATGGATTTTTCCAGGTGAATCTGCTCCGAAGAAGGTAAAGACGGTCCCATCGGCCGGAAAGGTCATGGCTACAATTTTTTGGGAATCGAAGGGTATAATTCTCATCGACTTTTTAGAAAAAGGAAGCACGATCACGGGAAAGTACTACAGTGAATTATTGGACCGATTTGAAATTGAAATGAAAGAGAGAAGGCCCCATTTGGCAAAGAAAAAAGTGCTGTTCCACCACGACAATGCACCAGCTCACTCATCCGCAATTGTTGCAGCCAAATTGCATGTATTGCGCTATGAATTGTTGCCGTACTCGCCCGACTTGGCTCCCTGTGACTTCTTTCTGTTCCCAGCGACTTCTTTCTGTTCCCTAACCTGAAAACGTGGCTCGCATGAAAAAAAATTCAGCTCAAACGAGGAGGTCATTGTCGAGACAGAAGCCTATTTCAAAGAGTTTGACAAATCGTATTTTTTAGAGGGTTTAAAGAAATGGCAGGGACGTTGGGAAAAGTGTATTGCCGTGAAAGGAAATTATGTTGAAGAAGAAAAAATATTTTTTGTGAAAAATTTTCGTCTTCATTCTTAACACAGGTACTTTTTGATCCACCCTTGTATATATAGCAATTTGGACGCCGGACAAGTGAAACACTAATGTGTATATTCCATATGAGGTGTACTTGTCAGAAAGGAATAGAGGACTGAATCCAGACTTATGCCCAACACCCAACTTACGCATGTTGCAAGCGTAAGTTGGGAGTCTGGAGGGAAGTGTGCATGCCAAATGTTATGCAATGGATCTTCTATCATATGGAACGGAGATCCAACATACTGGGCAGGCAGTATGGGCGTAATTCAAGACTTTTGTGTGGCTCAGTGGTCGTAGGGACTGCTGATCCCCACAGGAGACTTAAGGTTGCCTTATGGCAGCGTAACTGAGCAAAAGTCCACACGAGAGAGGGGAGTAATAGGGGAGTTCACTCTTCTTCTGTGCGGACTATCAGACCTCTGCATCCGGTCCAGACCGCCCAACATAATGAAGATTGTTAAAGGGGAGGTTTCTAAAAGGCACTACAGTAATTTGAGTAAGTGCTGTCAACGTTACTTTATGTGAATCTTGAAAGTGGATATTTCACTGCCTATGCTGTGACACTGCCTGGACAGATAAAGGTAGACCACTAAACAAGTAAATACATTTTATATACCTTCATAATTATATTAGAGTTCTACCCTAGGTCTGGTCCTCTACCCACCCTCTATGACAATTAATGTTAGGATATGCATCATGTGATTCACCAACAGCTTCGGAACTACAAATCCAATTATACAACGGTTTTTGGTGTCTGAGAGGGGTTTATGCTGGGAACTGTGGTTCTTTAACAGCTAAGGAGCCAAAGTCACAATGGAATACATACTGTACATCATCTTATAGTTACATAAAATGCATTATAAATGTTACAGGAAAACTAAATGAAATGTAGTGATAACCAGTGACATTACAAAAGATTATTACTTATTATTCACAATAAAAGCTAATTTTATATTTTAAAGTTTACAGCAGCAACATTGTTAATGGATTTTCTTCTCAGTACGATGGTAATGCGGGGAGGTGGAATGGAAAGACAGACAGCTCAACTTTCATTACACAACTAAATATAGGAGACGGGTCAGCAGAAGAGCAAAGGCTAAAATGCACCTGTTAGGGGCCATCTTAGTCATTATGAAGTAAAAAACTCACCAGCAGCAACGAAGTCAAAGCCATGACATTGTAGGATACAGTGTCCTATTTCTAGTTTTAGGGATTGTTTGCATAAGTGTGAAAGGCAGTGCCTGTGGAATTCATATTGCTAGTGACCAAGTTAGACTTACAATAAAAATGACAAAGCCTTATTGACTGGAAGTGAATTACAAATAATGGTTTGCAGGGGCATTTTATCTACTTAATTCTTAAGCTGGCCATACACTAGGACGATTATTGGTTCCAGTGGGGGGGTGGGCTGATAAACAGGATGATTTCCCGCTAGGGAAATGTCCCGTTATAGGCACTATATGCCTCCTCTGCTGGGACCGATATTCGTGGCAGAAGAGGGGGGGGAAGGGCTCTCCATGCTGCTGCATATCTATGTAAAAAGCTGCTCTGACAGCTCTGAAGTATACCTTCAAAGCTGTCAGAGCAGCATAGTACATAGATATATGCAGCAGTGTCTATTGCAGGGAGTAGTACAGACAGCGTGGCTTCGGCTGATCCGTCTGTACTACTCCTTGTAATAACCGCGGCTGTATATCTATTTACTATGCTGCTCTGACAACTTTACAGTATAGAAAGGAAAAAATAGCTGCGCTGTTATTGTGTTGTATGTAAAACACATAGAGGTTGCAACTTAATTTAAAAATTATTTAATTATTGAATTTGTGTAGACACACAAATTGTAACAATACAATTTTACAATTAAAAATATAGTATAAACATTAATAAAATGCCCAAGCAATAACTGATCGCTGTAGTAATAAGTGCTCCTATAGGAACAATATCATGCAGATTAATTTTCCAACTGATATAAAGTACACCTGCAGGTGATTTTAGCGGTGTGCACAATATTAAAAAAATATTCTGTGGAAATGGCTGGTATAAGCAATAGGCAGCAGTAATAATAAAGTGTTAATGTGGATAGTGTTACCATATAGTGTCAATGTGGATAACGTTACCAGTTAAACACCAGAATCCTATTTCCACCCGATGCCGTGTTGATAATACACAATGGTATGGCTCCTCTCCAATAGTAGGTATACTTATTTAGCGTCTGCCGTCTGCAGATGATGTATCGCCAGGGTCCACAGACTTATCTTTGTGCACCGGTGCACAGTGATAGGAATTTTCTCTGACAATGGTTAACGTCTGCCGCCTGCAGATGATCCACCGCCAGAGTCCACAAACTTTACCTCGCACACTGGAGTCAGTGGAGGGATGGTGGAGAGGCACAGAGCCACGGGCGTCCCTGCGCTGCAAGTCCCGTGCCAACACACAATAATGTGAGATTTTCGTAGAGGAGATATTCAGAACACGTCAGTAGCTGGATATTTGCATGGCATACAATGTCACCGTCGACGCGTTTCGTCCAGGGAAGGACTTTTTCAAGACGAAAGGTAAGGTTTACAGTATACCTTCAAAGCTGTCGTAGCAGCTTTGTACATAGATATACAGCAGCAGCTTTGAAGAATATGGAGCCATTCAACTTGCTGATTGGCTCCCTTAAAATATTGTCAAAAGAGCATTTCTGGTGCGTCTATTTGGCGTTTGAAAAATTGATCTTGGCCATACACTAGAGCGATTATTTGCACGATCACCCGATAATTGGGTGATCGGGCAGATAATCACTCTAGTGTATGGCCAGCTTTAGAATTAATCATATTCCATGTATTGTTACTGTGTGTGACAGAGTTTAATGATTGTTCTGTAAAGAATTAAAACTCTCATCTCTTTGCCAGACATTTTACTGTGACACAGCTATACTATCTCACAGCTGTTTACCTTTAGGGTGGCCACTGATCCATTAAAGTAAACACACAGTGGAAGTGACTGTACATAACACATGCATGTAGAACGGCCTTTTATAGTTTCTACTCTTATAGGCCATCATGAATGCATTCATTGTGCACCTAAATATCCTTTTTATTGATAAATTAATGGATGCAGATCAAAAGGAAACTATTACTCTGTATTTTACAATTTAAATACTTTGATTCTAAATTATTTATATTGTTAATATTTTATTACTACTATCTTTGAGGATTATTTTAATGCAAAAATGATAATGGCATCAGTAATAATAGCTTTCTGCTTATGAATGAATTATATCAAACCACATTTACCCAATAACATTTAACCAGATCCAGATTCCATTCACCCTGGGCTCAGATCCCTGACCACTCCTTTAACTTTTCTGATCTCTCCTCACTTAAAACTGGGACAGATTGCATGTCTGCATAGGGCAGAGAGAGCTAAGCATGCCCATGCACTAACTCCAGTCCTTCCATCGCAGGATGTTTCAGCAGCACAGATATAGCTAATATATGGCAGAACATGATGAGACTTGTAGTTTCAAATCACCTGGGGTGCAACACATTGCCTATGCTGCCAACTCTCAGAATGTTCCACAGGAGAAAGCACTTATAGACTCCAGTGTAATCAAGCTACTTGTTGACATGGTTGTATGCTAATAGTTGCCCCACCAGCAAACCTGACTTTAGATATTAAGGGAATGTTCTGACATAATGAAAGTGTAAATAGCTATGTATAATAGACATTTGTCAGAAGTGATGATTACTGTCATCGCCCCTGACTAGAGATTATTTAACTAAATGCTTCTTTGTGCATGTGTTTGCCAATGAGTTTTGTGTGTCAGTATGTGATTGGACTATCCCCAGTTTTTCCCTGCCAAAGTTACAGGCTTACTTCTTAAACTGCAAGCACAACTAGGGAGAGGGGGGACATGATAGCAGCTTTCAAATACATCAAGGGTTGTGTCCAATTAGAGGAGGGTACAATTTTTCAAAAGAAAAGGTGTAATAGAACACGAGGGCATGAATATAAACTGGAGGGTGGTAGATTCAAAGGAAATGTGCGGAAAAATTACTTCACTGAAAGGGTGATAGATAAGTGGAATATTCTCCCATCTGAGGTGGTTGAGACCAATACAGTAGAACAGTTTAAACATGCTTGGGATAAATATAAGGGTATCCTAAACTGTAAACCAAATTGAGGGTAAATGGGGTCTAGGGTCAGTATAGTTTTCAATAAACAAATGGGCAGACTAGATGGGCCATGTGGCTCTTATCTGCCGTCACTTTCTATGTTTCTATGTTTCTAACTCTAAGGGCTAGTTTTAGTAAACTGCAGGTAAGGAAAAGTGGAGATGTTGCCCATAGCAACCAATCAGATTCTAGGTGACATTTTCTAGTATGTAATAGGAAAGTGAGAGCTAGAATCAGTGGCTTATTAAATCTGGCCCTAAGTCTTGTCTGTGACAGTCTCAAACAATACAGAAAAATAGTTTCTACAGACCCACTCAGCTTGTCTGTATTTGCCTTAAGCTACAGAATTGCAGGGCAACAGGTGGTAGTGCAGCAAGATATCCATCCTGCATCTTTGTTCCCCTCTCTAACTTGACTACTTTCTTACAAGGGAGCTGAAGGAATGGGAGCAGCTGGCTACTGTGCCACATGGCTTCCATTGAGAATTGCAAGGAGGTCACTAAGCCAGGGCCGGCGCTACCACTAGGCAATTGCTTAGGATGGCAGCACAATGTTGTACTGGTTTTCTGGGAAGATCCCCCCCCCTGCTGTTGGGAACCCTGCCCCTTTTTAATGGGGGACACAGACAGAGAGGAGCTGTGTCCAGATGCAGGCTTAGAGGTCTGTCAATGTGCAGTATATCGCTGCAGGATGTCTCCTCCCTCACCACAGCACAATAGCAACAGTGAACGCTGAAGCCTGGTGAACACTGTGACAGCACAAAAGGGGTGTGAGGGAGTACAGGCTAAACTTTGCCTAGGGTGCCCAGAGACCTAGCACCGGCCCCTGCACTCAGCACATACAGAATTGGAGGAAGTGGCAAAGCAATGTTTTGTGTTCTGCCTATTTCCTCTGTAGTTTCTGTGTAGATAGGTATTTAAGTGAATATTACTCTAATAGCCAGTGAGCAGAATGTGGGGGTGTTTGCATGACTTTCAGAGAGGTTTTAGTGTTATGAAGGATGGTGTGAGGGGCCTGTGTGTAGTCTGATAAGTATATATGTGTGACCTGGAGAGGCATGATTAGATCTAAGGCAATACAAGGGGCTTTTGTCTTTCAAGTTTTGTGCTTGCAGGGGCATTTTGTGGCAAGTGGTAAGAGAGTATTGTGTTTTTTTGTTTTGTTTTTTATTCTTAAAATTAAGTGAATTTCCCTAAATTCCAAAAATACATACAAAAACAGCTCTGATTGGATAATTGAAGGATATTTAATTTATTAGATCATTCAATCAATTAACAGAACAATTTTTGGCTAAAAAAATCAGGTAGTGTGTGGCCAGCATTAGCCTTAAGCTAGCCACACACTAGAGCGATTATCGTGCTGATTTAGCAATTATCGTGGATTGACCGAATTATCGCTCTAGTGTGTGGTGCCGATAATTTACTGAAACGGCCGATAATCAAAAAAAAATGGCTGCCGTCAGATAATCTGATCGGGTGGTTTGCAATAAAAATTATCGTTTATCGCTAGCAAAATCGTGCAGTGTGTGGGCATTTCAGATAAATGTATGTCCTCTCTCCCTTTCTGGCTATACAGAGCAGTCTAGTCAGACAGGGAGAGAGGACATAGCGCTGCAGAACCCCACACACTGACAGGCTGCAGCGCTATGTCCTCTCCCTCTGTCTGGCTATACAGCGCTGTATAGCCAGACATAGGGAGAGAGGACAGAGCGCTTGCAGCCTGTCAGTGAGACAGGAGACCCAGCCAATCAGGCCCAGCCAATAGGCAGGCTGCAGGCTCTCCAGCAGAGAGTATAGCTCCCAGCCTGTGGCAGTGTATGGCTCTAATCGCTCTAGTGTGTGGCCAGCTTAAGCCTCTGTCACCATCTACCATATTAGGGGGATGTGCTTCTGTAGCAGACAATGGGCCTCATTTTGAGTTGAGCGCATGAAGCATGGTTTATGCCAAGTAAACATATGTAAAACAAATGTGTATAAGCCAAGTACTGTAGATATACAATATTTTGTGTTCAAAGGGCAGTATTGGGCATTCCAGTGTTGGGTTGGTGCATGTGTATGTCTGTGCTTGCTCCTGCCTGCTCGTGGTGCAAGTATGTGTGGATACATGACAAATACTGGTTGGCCTTTTCAAAAATGTACTGCTTGTGCTACATAAAATGCAATGCGTCTGTTGGCGGATTAAAACATGATGGCAGGACCAATGAAATTATTCAAATATAGACTCATCGTTTTCACCTCTCTGTTACAAGTGTTTATGCACCCGCTTTTCAAACAAAAATGATATAAAAAAAACTAATTTGCAATGAAAGGGTTATAGAGTAATTAAATAAGGAAATTAATTAATTAATAAATATCAGAACATTTGGAATATTAAAAAAACAATACTTATATGCAGGTTGAGTTTTATCATTTCAGCACTCATTAACAAAACACAGTTTTGTATTTGGGAATTATAATAAGCATCACATTATGCACCAGACAATATACAATAAAAAAATTGCATGGAAAAAAATGTATGTTGTCATAAAATATACTGGAATCATCTTCTGTGTAAAGCAGACGTTAATGCAGTTTACACACATTTTATTTGCATAAATTCATGTGGGAGTTACAAATGCAAACACATGTAAATCTGAAGCTAAATGCAACACCAACAGAATTAGAATAGAACAAATAGTATGGGTCAGAGATGCACTATCCTAACATTCATCGCTCCCAAATCCACTTTACAAAATCATTGTGAGCTCACACTATCCCAGTTTTGTGAAACAGACATGTAGCCTTAAAACTATCACCTGTAACCTAAGCAACTTTCTCTGTTGATGTAAATTTGTTTGTTATAACTTGTAAAACTTGTTTAAGATGCATGCTGGTATAGCATTACTAATGTATTTCTATGTTTGATAAAGTGTATTGTTTGTAGTCCAAACTTTGAACCAAGATAAAAGCTTATGTAGAGCCCATTGGATGGATTAGGTTACCTATCATGATCACTCCATAAGGAATAATCCCTTTTGTTTAAATGTACCTTCTGATGGATTCTTATGCTTTGTGAACACAGAAAATATCAGTCATCCAGGCTGGTGGTAGTGCAGATAGTATATAGCTATACAGATAATTTTACAGTTTTTTGAGCATGCTGGCTGCATTATGCTTATCTGTTCAAATGTAAAGCTTTCTTTGTGGAAATATTTTCTAGTATTTACACCTATGCATATGTGTATAGCTAATTATTTTGTCATGCAAACATGTTTTCTCATGTAATCGTTCCTTTCTAATTATATTACAGCAGCATGGGAACATAAACAACAACTGGTTCATTCACCATCTTGCTACAACCTCTCATACCCTTAAAAGGAAAATTACCAGTTAAGACTGAACTGCCAAGATTGATATGTGTCTGCCAACTGTTAACTACATTAACAAAAGATAGATAGATAGATAGATAGATAGATAGATAGATAGATAGATAGATAGATAGATATGGACATGCAGTGGCTGGATATTGAATAGTGATTCTAGCACATGCACTAGAAATGATCTTATAAAAGACAATAAATTGCATTTAAGATTTTAAAGTACTACCTCAACAGAGTTAAAGACTTACCTGGCTCATACTTAAGGTACAGGATGGAGATGATGTAATAAGCCACATCGAACACAGGGAAGACAGGTAGTTTGGAGAAAGAGACAACCAGGTCTTCTAGGTTGAGAGATGTTAGTAGGTCCATGATGGCTCAGAGTCCCAGGCTGTCCTTACTGATAAAGTGACAGCACGCAGCACTGCCCTTGGAAACTATGGGGATGGCTACTAGTTGTGTGATAACGATAACGTGGGATTCCCTCACCCCACGCCCACCTCTTCTACAGCCAAAATAACACCTTCGTTGTGC
This sequence comes from Limnodynastes dumerilii, assembly GCA_011038615.1. Classification (NCBI taxonomy): domain Eukaryota; kingdom Metazoa; phylum Chordata; class Amphibia; order Anura; family Limnodynastidae; genus Limnodynastes; species Limnodynastes dumerilii. The sequence goes on along the minus strand of WWET01000121.1, from coordinate 929,345 downwards.
ATGCTATATTTAGCTGACTGGATGAGGCCACTCCTCTCTTTTGCTGGATGGGAGGAGAAATGCTGGTTACAGAGCCTTATAATATGCTGCAATTTCTTCTCTTCCGTTCTGTAAGGATTTTGTGATCTTTTCAGTCCTGTACAAGACCTCTGCTTGTACACTGCTAGTTCATCAGTAGATTCTCTTAAGACTAGGAGCATGCAAGGTATCTTGGATCCTCATGTGTTCAATTATAGCATGTGGTTGTCACAATGTGCTTGTGTGTATTTGCAATTTCCTGGAGAATTTTGCAACTGCATCTACATACATCACATTTTATACTTAAACATATTTGGCCTGATACAAAAATAGGTGCTTAAGGGGACTTACGCAAGTTTCTTGTATAAGTCCCCTTGACAAGTAACATTGGCACTTGTTTTGTGGAAGGGGCATGTGGAATTCCCCAAACCCTGCCTTACAGGGGGGAATAGGCATGTTAATGAAAGGCCAGGGGCAGAGACCAGCAGTTCCGCAAGGATCTGCGTTCGTGCGGACGCAGATCCGTGCAGAGAAGTTAAGGTAGGGTTCTAGGGTGCCGACCATATGCAAGGAAGTCCCACAGAGATCTGTATCAGTTCCATTATGATTATTATGGTAGTAATACATATAACGGTAAATAAATCCATTTAACAACTAAGCAGTGGATCATAAGATCCGATTGTGCCATATAAACATGCAAGTGTTTCTCTAACCACTTCCCTCGCTTGCACAAACTTCTGACCCAGGACACTATGTTTATCTGAAGTCTGGATTAGGACACAGTAGCACGCCCAATCATCACCAATCCATAGCAAGGAGGTGGAGCCTAAATCTGGATAAGGGAGTGATGACGCACACCTCCTTGTCTGGCATGTGCACTGTGTGGTTATCTGTTAACAAATCTGTACATACATTTATGAGGTATAGCTCTCTTTCACTCTCTGGACCTGATTCAGACCTGCGCTTCCATCTATTTTTCAGACGGAAGCGCAGAGAAAATGGCCACTGCACATGCCCAGATCAGGAGCGCGCGCAGCATCCGACTGTGTGCGCCTCCGCCCGGGCTGCGCCTGTGGAGGAATATTTAAATGAGAAAAGAGTCGCTTTTCTCATTTAAATATAGTTTCCATCGTGGTCCGCTGGCTGTTTAATTAGCCGTCTCAAGAGATGGTGCAAGTATAGACACAGCTCAGCGGAGCTGAAAAAAAAAGAAAATTAAAGAAAAAAAAAACCTTTTAGTAAAAAATTAACCCCTTTCCCCGCCTACCCCGCAGCCGTCGAAGTATATTAAATAAATAATGAACGTCCCGCCCGGGCATGCTGCCGCTAGTAGAACTACTGGTGCAAGCATGCCCATAAATGACAAGGCATGCTTGCTCTAGTAGCGCTACTATAGGCAGCATACCTTGCCCCATAACAATAAAAAAAAACGCCACAAGTGTCCCCCTATAATAATAAATTTTTAAAGAATGTAAAGGCCCCGTCCCTAGTCCCTATCATTAAAAAAATTACAGTGCCCACATAGGAAAATAAAAAAACACGCCATGTGCCCCATAAAAAAATACAAATGTAAAAAAACATAGTCCCCTTCTTTAAAAAAAAATTTTTTTAAAGTGCCCACATAGTTGAAATGTGAAAAAAAACTGCGCCATGTGCGGTGTAAAAAAAAATAAAAAACAAATGCCCACATAAATTAAGAATAAACATACTTACCTGCTCTGATGGGGGTCCAGTGTTAATCCGGGGGTGGCCTTGGCAAAATAAAAAACCCCAATAGACGACCTGCAAGCCGGACATCCCGGCTCTAATGACAGGTCTACTGTCATTGGGGGGGGTATTTATACCCTTTGGGCACTGTAAGAATTATCGAGAGAAC
>WWET01000121.1:890852-918659 GCA_011038615.1 Limnodynastes dumerilii | reverse complement strand
GGGGTTGGAGGCACATGATGGGGAATACTGGGGGGGTTGGGTTGGAGGCACATGATGGGGAATACCGAGGGGAAGTTGGAGGCACATGATGGGAGATACTGAGGGGGGGCTATATACTTTACAGGACACCCATACACAAACCCTGGCAGGGCCTGCCCTGGAGGCACATGATGGGGAATACTGAGGGGGGTTGGAGGCACATGATGGGGAATACTGAGGGAAGGGGGTTGGAGGCACATGATGGGGAATACCGAGGGGAAGTTGGAGGCACATGATGGGAGATACTGAGGGGGGGCTATATACTTTACAGGACACCCATACACAAACCCTGGCAACGCAGGGACTGCCCCCACCCTCGCAGCGACGCAGGGACCGCTCAACCCCTCCTCCCCCGCGTCACAGGGACCCCCCACCTGGCGATTTAATTTTCTCCCTGAAATGATTTTTCAAAAGTAGGCAACCATGTGTTATGTGCTGCTGCAGTAGTCATAGTGGCACAACCTCTTTTTCTTCTGGCTGTTCCAGCAGATCCTGGCTGTTGCTAGGCAAAAAAGATGCTGCACTCACTGAATGCTGGATGACAACAATCATGGCTGTTGATAAACTAATACAGGTGCTCGTATGATTAATAGGTCCCAGCTGCTGTCTAACAGGCTAGAGGATCTCCAGCTTTAATTGGCTTTTCGGTATTTAAATACCCAGCAGGGAGATCTCTCCCTTCCGTGTTATATTATTTCTGTTTTTCTCTGTTATACACTGCAGAGGTAAACAAAGCAGCGTGTAAGGTTTCCCTGTCTGGGTTTTATGTGCCTGTTTTCTCCCAGCTGCCGGATAATCATCTGGGGATGTGCCTGATCACTGCAGCTGATTGGAGGAGTGGACTTTAAATAGCCTGAGCCCGGTAAGCCTCTTTGTCGCCTATAGTGTCTGGTTTCCTACGTTTGTCTGCTGGTATGATTGCATTCTCCTTGTGCTTCTGCCTTTGATCGTGTTGTGTACCTTTGTTTATTCCTGGTGTTACCCTTGCCCTCTCTCTCTTTGTTGTCTGCCCCGTTATCTGTGTGTAGCATGTGGCATGAGTAGCTTGCTACTCATGCTGGCAGCTTCGGTTTCGGGCTGGTACTGCTCATTCCCCTCTGCTGAGGTGTGTGTGTGTCCACTATCTCACACTGTCTGTACCTGCCAAGTGAACGATTCCATCTGCTCCTCTCCTGTGTGTGGGTGTGCACGCTGTGTTACTATCTCAAAGCGTGTTGGAGTTCAGTTGCAGAGCTCCATCTGTTGTCCATCTCTCCTTGTGTCTCTACCCCATGAGTCTATCTGTTACTATCACTGTGTTCCATCTATCAGTGTTTGTTTTGTGAGTATTATCGTACTCTGCTCTCCTTTTAGTGGTGCGTTGTATTTCATCTCCAGCTTGTCCTGCTCCTTCTCCCTCCTGGGACCTGCTGTCCTTCTGCGTGTGTCATCTGCCAGTTGGTCAGGTTCCCTTTGGAAGTCGTTATCTGTTATCTGTTCCACATTATTGTATTACACCTATTTTCAATGTGTGGGTTTCAGCCAGCATTCTTGTGTGCAAGGGTTCCAGCCTGCATCTTTGGGTGCTCAGGTTCCTGTCTGCCTCTTGTGAGCAAGGGTTCCTGCTCTCTGAGTTGTGTATAAGGGTTCCAGATTGTGTATCGGTTCTAGTTCAGGGACTTACGCTACGGGTTTTCCTTGGAGGCTATTACCGGGGGCCGTGACCTATCAGGGGCCTGCTGCCAAGACTAACCCTACCATCAAGAGATCTAGTGAATACCTGGCCCTGAGTTAGACTCCGCGCCCCGGTGAGAAACCTTAATGGAGACTGTAACAACACTGTCTCAGCATTTGTGCTGCAGGATCCTTCACTTGTTACTGTTGCTGTATCGGGCCCCTAAATCCTCTTGGCGGTCCTGCCTGTTGCCATTTTGTTATTTTGCCTTGCCTAGCCTGCTAATTTTTTAGCTAGGTACTGGATCCTTGGTATCCTGTCTCTGACCTTTCTGTGGCTTCCTGTTTAATAATATTCTCCTTACCTTTGCGTATTCCCTGGATCTCTCTGCTCTGTAGCATATGTGATCGTAAATGTTAAGGTAGGAAGCTGGACACGTAAGATTTATTACCGAGAGCCCCATGCTTTTTCCGCTACGAGGACGGCCACAATGACCTCAGGCACCTGTAAGGCGCCTGTAGGTCTGGATCCGGCCTGAAGATACTTCTGTTTGTAAGTATGAAATGTTTTTAATATTATTATTCATTAAATTATGTCATTATTTACACCTATTTGATTCTACACAAGGAGGCCCCTTCTCCAAAACATGAAGTGGCGTGGGAAAGAGATCTGGGGGTGCCCCCAGAGGAGGACACATGGTCAAATATACGAGAGAGACTCGCTAAAGTCTCTATATCCACTCTTGTTCAGGAGAACATGTTTAAAATATATAACAGGTGGTACTTAGTCCCCACCAGATTACATCGCATGTACGGCACGGTCTCTCCGTTATGCTGGAGAGGATGTGGAGAGGTTGGGTCCTTCCTGCATATTTGGTGGGACTGTCCCATAATCTCGGGCTTTTGGTCCATGGTGGCCACACTAATCTCTCAGGTTCTTAACGTAGCAATTTCCAAATGCCCCTGGTCCTTGCTCCTGGGCGCTCCCATTGTAGACCTAGATAAGGATTCTGATAGATTGGCTACCCAAATCTTAAATGCAGCTCGCTGCCTCATAGCCAATCATTGGAAGGATACTTCCCCGCCCTCTTCCTCCCAACTCCTTAACAAAGTCTTGCACCTCTCTACTATGGAAAAAATGTCCGCCTATCTCCAGAATAAATCTCATATCTTCACACGGGTTTGGGCGCCATGGTTCTTATTATATCATCCCACCCACTCAAGCTCTTCTGTCAGCGAATTGACACACTTATTTCTTTAGCCGGTCTGTTCCCGTGGCTGGAGATTGACAAATGTTGCCCGCCCTCGGCCTGCACCGTGGTGACATATACTGGTACATACACTCGTACGACTGATTACCCCCCTCCCCCCCTCCCCAAAACTGTGTTTTATGGTTGCTAGTTTGCATTGACATTAATACATTGTTTTCTTGTACAATACTGACCTCATAACAGTTGATCAATTGCCTATGTTCCTGTGACTTACGAGGTCTGTTTTGTTTTGATTGTTTTGAATGTTATGTAAAATATTTTATTTGTAAAACCAATAAAACAATCTTTAAAAAAAAAAAAAAATTATGTCATTATTTATATTGTATGGGGCCGGCATGTATATTTTGTGGGACCACAGGATGCAGTGGGCCCCAGGTGTCAGTTCATGCTGGAGCTTGTGGTTCCCCATGTGCAAGTATGCCCTGGCAGCCATGGGTACAGTGGTTTATTTATTTGTTTATTTATATGCTGTATTACTGTAATACTGCAATTACAATGTGAGCATATTGCACGTATATGAATGACCGCATGCATGGTGAGTGGTGTTATACTAATACATTAGGAGGGATTGTGATTTATGATTTGCTTAAGATGTATTTGCAGTGACTGAGTTGTATATGCATTCTATGTTGGGATTTCTTGACTGCCAGGATTTTTAGCATGTCTGGATTTTTGTTTGTTGGGATTATTAGCATACCTGTTGTGTGTCAGGATTTTGTGTCTATATTCATGTTGTGTCAGTATTATTTCTGTGTATGGATTTTAGCATTAGGAAAATTGATGTTGGAAATTCGTACCAAACTCATTTCCTCCAGGCAACAACTGCACCTATTCCTCACCATAGATATGGACGGGCATTAACAAATTTGCCCATATAGGGCCAGATCCAAACCTAGGTTCCCATTACGTTTCATCGTGTAGCGTGTTTACACTATCGTATTTTCTATACACTCCTCTAGGCACTCCCCTCGCTCGTATGTACTTTGGCCGTCTTATGCTTGGAAAAGCCTTTGTAAAGCCTTCACGTACGTAGGTATTTAAGCACGCCCATACTGTATGATTTAAATGCCTCTCCCTGCCTCTGAAGCGTAATTACGGGCGTCGTATGGCTGGCACGCCCCTTCATTCGTAGTTACGCTGTTGATACTAGGCTGGTATGTACGTTCAGAGTTACGTGGCGTAACATCTTCCGAGCGCATGCGCAGTACATACAAAATAGCATTTTTATGTCACCGGCTAGCGTAAATACACTAGTGTACTTAGTTCTGGATCTGCCCCATAGTGTGGGAATTCTCCCCTAGAACTTTCCCAGATAACTCTAATAAATATAACCTCCCCTCCTAACTCCTTTTTCAGTAGAAATCAAAGGTTCATTTAATCACAGTGGAGGACACCTAAGCTCTATAACTATACAGTTCGGAAGGAAATTTATTTACTATGAAAACACTCCAGGCTATATCTCAGTCATATATCACCCTATTTTCTTACCCTAGAATGAAAGCTTGAAACCCATCAGGAAGTATGGTAAAGAAATCTAGTACAGCCTCTCACTCAGGAAGGATGGTTGCTTAACAAGTAATGCAACTGTTTTAATGTTTACTCAAGAAAGCATTACAATGCATAAAATTCCCCACAACCTCAAATTTAAGTTGCCCATACATTAGGACGATTATCGGTCCCAGCAAGGGGTGACCCGATAAACGGGATGATTTTCTGCTAGGGAAATGTCCTGTTATCTGCACCATACACCTCCTCTGCTGGGACCGATAATCCTAGCTAAAGAGGGGCAGCAGGGCTATGGTTCTGCTGCATTTCTATGTACAAAGCTGCTCTGACAGCTCTGAAGTATACCTTCAAAGCTGTCAGAGCAGCATAGTACATAGATATGCTACAGCGTCTATTGCAGGGAGTAGTACAGACAGAGATCAGTCAAAGCCGCACTTCACATAGCGCGGCTTCGGCTGATCCCTGTCTGTACTACTCCCTGCAACAGGCGCTGCTGTATATCAATGTGCTATGCTGCTCTGACAGCTTTGAAGGTATACTTCAGAGCTGTCATTGCTGCTTTGTACATTGATATGCAGCAGCACCTTTCAGGAATAGGGAGCTTGCTGATTGGCTCCCTTAAAATATTAAATCAAATATTTAAAACATGTCAAAAGACCGAATAATTGTACCAGAGCGTTTCTGGTGTGTTTGTTTGGCGATTGAAAAATTGATATTGTCCACTAACCACTTACGTGTCCAGAGTCCTACCTTCAATATTACGACTAGGTCTGCAACCTTGCACCCGCAGACATAGTCATAACAGGGCTTCCCCAGCCCCGTAGACTTCATGCGCAGATGTTCCCTGTCAGTGATTTTATGGAAATGGCTTGTGTAAATTCACTGACGTACATACATATGGATCTACCCCAATGTCTTTAGGTGATTCATTGGGAGGTCACCAGGGACCCAAGGTTTGATGAGCCCAAACAAATTCAAAAAAGTCATTGAGGTCTGCACCCAGGAGGTTGTTATAAATTGTGGTCAAGGCGTCAATAATCCCCTAGGATTCTCCTGAATCTCAGATTATTACCATGCCCCATATTGTCAAAATCTTCAAGATGAACTTGCAGGTCACAGAGCTCTTTTGAGAAAGTTCTAGGGATTGCTGTAGGTGAGATACTGTCATAAACTACCTCCAAGCTTGAGAATCTAGCAGAAATCTGTATGATTTGAGTGCGGAAAGGCACAACTTGTGCTTGGAGTTAATTCTGGAGTGTGATCTAAATCTTGTAGCTCTTGTTTTGTGGGCAGCGAGTCAAGGCGCCTTAAGATTTTGCTAATTGGATCTCCGGGCAAGTAAGAGGAATCCCCCTCTGAGGGTAGTATGAGCTCTCTTCCATCTCTGATCTCGGGAAGGAGGAAAGGAATGAGATTGCTGGCCAAGGAGGGACAGCAAGGAACTGGTGGAGATCTGTTTGAGAGAGAAGTGCCTTCAGTCTTGGAGTGCTCTTGGTAGAGACAGCTTTTTTCCCTATCCGGTCTTAATGAGGTGTAGTTGAAAGTGCCATGAAGGAGCTCTATGAACTGCACATTGGGCTGTATTCAAAACTAAGAAGCTTCTGATTGTTAGGTGCATATATTTAGGAAATGACCTACTACGTATGCATAGAAGGTCATTTACGTAATCTATGTAGCAGTTAAAAAGACCACACGGAGTATCTTAGGTAGAAAGAGGCGTCATAATGCCACATCGGGGAGTGATTAGGCAGAAGTGGGAGGAGGGGATTTAGATTATCTAGGGAGGTTATGGGGAGGCGGGGAGAGGAAATGTTCGTGCGTAGTTTCCTTCTTAAGAAGGAAACTACGTATGGTTAGATAAGGTATCCCTATTGCACTCGTAAGAGTGCATGTGGTGGTGTCGGCAGGCGAGGGGTGTGCTGGGTGGCGCTTCCGATAATGAATGGGTGAGCATGCTGATTGGCATACTCACCCATTTATAAATAAAAATTCTAAATTGGCTTCCTGTTCCAAATATAGACAGCTGAAAAAGAACTTTAGGCTGTCTCTACTTCTCATAGACAGCCATCATGCCAGGGACTCCCACCGGAGCTACTGTATATTAGGACAATAATTGCATCACATTCATATATTTATAATGTGTGCATTATTGGTTAACACATTCTATACAAGCCTCTACGGATAACAAATGACAGCGACAAACACACACTTGCAGCAGCACAGTTGACCTCTGCTATTGCAACTTATTTAAGGACAGCTTTTTCTGTTCATTCTTAATGACAAAAACAGGTGCATGGATCAAAATACACTCAGGCAACAGCTATATGAAAAAGGGAAGCTTAAGTGTACTGCAGACCAACAGCACCACTGAGGCACAGAGAGAGACTGAAAATATAGGAGCCAAGTGTGTTATGTAATGTAGATTTTTCAGCCTTGGGAAAAGTGTAATCAAACAAACAAACAAACAAATAAGAGCAGTACACATAAGCAGGGTACACACTGGGCTTTTCAGCAGATAATCTTTCCATTCACACAATCAAAGGACCATTTCACCAGATATCTTACCAGAGTGTACCGTCCAAAGATGCTCAAATATCTTTTGAAATGGTCTGTGATCCCTTGATTTGATCTTTTTTGTAAAATGTGTTGGTGTAAACTACTATTTTCTGACGATTTACTGGCAGCCACATACGGAGGAAATCCCTGGATGTGAATGCTTGCCAAATTGTTAAACTGCTTTTATGACATCTTTTTTTTTTTTATATTTTTATTGAAGCACAAACTTGACAGTGGTACAGGAAATGCTTCACAACTTATATGTTTTTAATTATTAGCAATGATTTCAACAGGTAAACATGTACCATTACTTAGAAATGCAAGGAAAACATTGTCACTCAAAAAAAGTTTGCAGTTGTACAATGTTGTCAAGCGAAAAGATGTAAACCTTTATGAATTTGCACATTTGTCATTACAATGGAAGTCATAATGGAAATTATGGTTTTTTTATATTATTTTTGGTCTTATACTGTGTTATTAAGTAGTATGGGTGGATCGTCAGCATAGGATTGTAACTCATACCAATAAGTGTGACGGAAACAATCTTTTACTCTACCTTTAACGGGATCCAAGACATTATTATCAATAATGTCCTACTGATGTGTGAGTATTCATTTGTCCTTTGGTTTATGAACTATAAATAAACTTGTTACACTACTGGCGGTTACCTTTCTCCTTATTTCCCCTATATACATATTGGGTCAATGCATTTTGAGGAAGAGGCATGGACCTGGCAGCTAGGAGAAGCACTTTCACCCACCTGTATACATCCAACTTCACATTTCAAGGTAAAGAAGATGAAATTCACCTATCTCTATAAGATCAAAGGCTGAGGACAGACTAGGACTTTTAAAAAGAGGTAAAATGCCAGGCAAAAAAAAAAGCTGCGTTATGTCCACAAAAACGGGGAAATTCCTGGGTCTGACAGTTTCACATCTCCCATGAATTTCCTGGATTTTTGTGGATTTAAATGAGGCTTTACAACTGGGCATGCTGATGCTTATTGTGCTATAAGCACCAGCATAACCAAGGATAAAAAAAACTGTCAATGAATTATATTTATACCCACGGCTAGCATGGGAATGTTTCTCACGGTGGCCGAGGTTATAAATATAACTCATTGACTGTAGAACTGTCATTAGCGCCAGGATGTGACATTAGTTACCTCTCTCTTAAATGTTTTTTTTTTCAAAGATCCCCCCCCTCCTCCCAGTTTAAAAGCTTACAAGACTGGATCCCATCCAAGGTGGTAAGAATTTATTTTTATTAATAATTTTAATGTATTACATTTTTTTTTATGTATTTAATAAATGTTTAAAGTAATTATTTTTTATTAATAATTTTAATATATTTAATGTAAATATTTTATTTATTATTTAGTTTTTTAATGTTAAAGGCCAGCCCTATATTTCATTATGTATAGGGGGGGACGACATTACCATGTTGTGTTTGGCACAGGATGACAGGGCAGGCTGGCACTTGTGGTTCTATACTTTGAAAAATGTATTTTTTTATTTTTATTTGTGAAGGGAAGGGGATTTAAAACTGTTTATCCGGCCTCAGGCTCCCCAGGATTGCCCTGGTCAGTAGTGTCTGCATGCCCCCTCTGCCCTATGCTCCCTTGCTACTACTCTCAGGCCCCCATTGTACCCCTACTTAAGTGGGACACTCTCTCAGCATCCTGCCTGGCAACTCCAGCTGTACCCATAACAACAGGGAGTCTTCTCCTGCCCACTTTCTGGACTGCAACTGGAGGCGTATTAAGTGGCTTTATTTAGGCTGCTGTTGGCCTGAGGTGCCCCCATGTAACCACCTGTTTCTCACCTGCCCAGGCATGCCTGTCCCCCATCATCTGTCATCACCATACCACCTGTGAGCTTCATTGATATGTAACTTTTCCCCGGTCTGGGCCCTGTGTCTCGGTCGTCTCTGTTGCTGGTCTGACCCGACCCTTCCTCTATTACCTCATACTCCCACTGCTAGTGAGGGCCTCTCGCTATGGCACCCAAAAAGTCTAAACTGGCAACTTTGGCCCCCCCACTGTCCTTTCGCCCCAAACAGTCGGAAAACGCAACCAAAAGCAAAGGAAACAGTTCACCAGCAGCGACCCCCCAGGACTCCCCACCCTCTGCTTCTGCATCACCTACACCTCCTGTGCCTTCAGATCAAGAGCTTGACCCCGATGCACCTGTCACGATTCGCACGATCCATCAACTCTTCAATGGCTTGCGTCAAGACTTCTTTGCTGAGCTGAAGTCTTCAATAGGTGAAATCCGCCGAGACCTTTCCGACATAAATTCCCGCACGGAACACCTCGAAACTAAACTTGAAGAAGTTGTCACCTCTCACAACTCCTTAATTTCAGCACAGGAGGGCTTGCAGGCGGAGGTTTCCCAACTCAAGGATAAAATCGCGGACCTAGAGGACAGGTCGAGGAGGAACAACATTAAGATCAGAGGTATTCCCGACTCTGTTCCCAACTCGGACCTGGAAAACTTTGCACTCTCAGTATTCCGTAAGCTCCTCCCGGAATCGGAGGAGAGAGACCTTACCATTGACCGCATTCACAGGTTGCCCAGACCCCGGAACTCCTCCAGCAACCTCCCACGAGACACGCTCTTGAGAGTCCACTTCTTCCAAACTAAGGAGAGAATCCTGCGGGCAGCTCGTCAACCGGATAATGCCAAGCATCTGGGAAGTCTTCAGCTGTTTCAGGACTTTTCTCTCCTCACAATCAACAAACGACGTTCGTTCGGCCCTGTGACCACCACCCTAAGGGATAACGGCATCATTTATCGCTGGGGATTTCCGGTTAAACTCCTCATAACTTGGGAGAACTCCACGTACAGCGTTTCAACGGTAGAAGCTGGCCTCAAACTGCTGGAGGAATGGAACCTCTCCCCACCATCGACTCCAACACCCAGACCATCTACTGTTACCTCTGAATGGCTCCGGGTCGGGTAATCCCCGGTTATCCCGGGTTTAGTCTCCTCAATGTTGCATTAATTCTATTGTAGGTTATACTATTCTATTTCTTACTTTGTTAGTTCAGTTTGTTCGTATCTTAGGACTGGAGTATAGCTGTAATGCATTGTGGTTTTCTGTATTCGCTACCGTATTTCCTGTTACTTATCCTTACTACAATAGAATGTGCCCACTTTTAGCAGTTTATATGCGTTAAACTTTAGATGGGTGTTTATGATAGGCAGCCTTTGAGGCATATCCCGTGTTTTGTAGGCTTATAGCTAATTGCTGATGTTTTTCTTAGCCGCTGTCTATGCTGCTATCATACTCCGCAGATAGCCTCTCAGGGCCAGTAGCTGCTAGCTTATAGTAATTTGCATTATTTAGTCGTATTAAGCTTTTGTTTTATGTTATTTGTATGGTGTTTTCATGTTCTACCCCCTACATGTTATGCGGGGCGGGCAGTGCCGGGGCGGGCTCTCTCTTGCACAGGCCCCTCCCCCTACATATTTTGCCGCATTTTTTCCCCCTCTCTGTTCCCCTGCGGCATGTTCTCTAGGCCGATGTTACTGGCCTATTTGATTTCCCCCTCCCCTCCCCTTCCTAGTTCTCCACAAAATGGGTCCATTACTCCGCTATATATATTGTGGGTCATCAGTTGGGGCCTCCAGCCCCCAGGCCTTCTGCTATTGAGTGTACTGTTACTGCCCTATTCGGAAAATGGTTAGATTCCTGTCTCTGAATGTCAAGGGGTTAAATTCCCCTCACAAACGCCGTATAGCCCTGTCCACCATACGTAAACTGAACGTGGACCTAGCTGCTTTCCAGGAAACTCATTTCTCGGCCTCAAGTCCCCCTGTGTTCAGCGACGCCCGATACCCTACGATATATACAGCTAACGGCCCGGCCAAGCGTAATGGGGTTGCGATTCTTATCCATTCCAGACTTTCCTTTACCCTGCATACTAAATTGGAGGACAAGAATGGCCGATACCTAGTGCTTGTGGGTCGGTTGGAAGATAGGTTGGTGACGATCATATCTGTATATGCTCCTAATTCGAGACAGATCTCATTTTTGCGGAGCTTCTATGAGGAGGTCTCTAAAATTAGAAAGGGACATTTAATTATCCTTGGAGACTTTAATGTTGCCCCCGACCCCAAATTGGATCGCTCCACGTCCCCTGCCTCCACTCCTGGCTCCCCGGAGAGCACTATCCCCAGCGCTTTTGGGTGCTTGTCGTCAGAATTCGATATCTATGATGCGTGGCGGGTCCTACACCCTTATGCTAGAGATTATACGTTTTATTCCCCAGTGCATAACACCTACTCCCGTATCGACCTGGTCATGGTAGATAAGTGGACCTTGCAGCATTCCACCTCCGTAGAAATCCTTCCCATAACTTGGTCTGATCACGCGCCGGTGGTGTGGACATGGGACCTCCACATTTCCAAAATCCCCCCAAGGCCGTGGAGAATGCAAAACCACCTATTAAATTCGCCTGAACCACTTAAAGCATTGGAAGAGTCTATCAACCTCTTCCTTCAAACTAATTCCCCGGACGACACCTCTTTGTCCACCTATTGGTGTGCTTTAAAAGCGGTAGTTAGGGGCACAGCCATTCACCTAGGCGCCCAGTTAAGAAAAAGATATGTTAAGACCCTGGTAGACCTGGAAGTAGAGATCCAAGCGGTCGGAAGAGAGAATCAGCTCCGCCCTTCCGCTTCCCATAAGCTTAAATTGAAAGATCTTCGCGCTCGGTTACAATCTCATTTACTCCAACGTACCCAGGCGGCTTTAACCAAGCGAAATCAAAAATATTATTTGGCCGGTAATAAGGCGGGCGGCTTCTGGCGCGTAGGCTACGTAACAGACAGGCTGGTAACCGTATTAAATGTTTGATGGACCCTAATGGTAGGAAAGTCTTGAACCCCCCTTCCATTGCGAATCTATTTGCGGACTATTATGCCCGTCTATACAACCTACATAATGATCCCACCACAATTCAGCCCACTCAGGAAACCATTGCTAACTTCCTGCAAGGCTTGACCCTCCCCTCAGTATCCCAGACGGCTTTGGATGCCCTGAATTCCCCATGGAGTGTGACGGAGGTGGAACAGGTCATCAAGGCACTCCCTAAAAACAAGGCGCCCGGTCCTGACGGATATATCAACCTGTTTTATGTCTAATTTTCATCACACCTAGCTCCCGTACGGACAATTTATATAACCAGGTTGCAGACCAGGGCTCCTTCCCCAAGAAAATGCTAGAGGCCCAAATAATTACAATCCCTAAACCCGGCAAGGACGTATCGATTTGTCAAAATTATAGGTCCATAGCCCTATTAAACACGGACCTGAAAATTTTTGCTAAGCTAATTGCCAATCGCCTGAACCCCTTGCTGCCTGACTTGATTGGTCCCGACCAGGTAGGGTTCGTACTGGGCAGGCAAGGCCCTGATAACACCCGGAGGGTCTTGAATGTCATTGACTGGGTTGAGAAATCGGGGGAAGAGTTGGTCCTCCTCTCCCTTGATGCCGAAAAGGCCTTTGACAGGCTTCATTGGCGTTATATGGCACAGGTATTGAGAAAATTTGGCTTTAGTGGAGAAATCCTACGTTCTATTATGGCATTATATGAGGGGCCCTCGGCGCGAGTCTTCAGCAATGGGTTTCTATCCTCACCCTTTAATATAGCTAATGGCACTCGTCAGGGGTGCCCTCTGTCACCACTGATATTTGCGCTAGCCATTGAACCTCTAGCCCATAAAATCCGGCTGTCCCCTCATTTTCCAGGTGTCCGAGTGTTCGACACAACCCACAAATTGTGCTTGTTCGCGGATGACATCCTGGTTTTTGCTACTAACCCGGGGTCCTCCTTGACAGCTTTACATGAGATCCTGTCTAGCTACAGTGCAGTGTCCTATTACAAACTGAACACAGCTAAAACAGAAGCCCTTCCGTGTAACCTGCACCCCCGAACTTTGGAGAGGTTAAAAGATAGATTCCGGTATTCATGGAAGGACACTGCATTGTCCTATCTGGGCATCCTGGTTCCCAACTCCCTGAATAGAGTGTTTGAGGTCAACCTCCCTCCGCTGTACAACCAACTAAATACACTAGTTAATACGTGGGCCAACTTCGAAGTTTCCTGGCACACACATACACACACATACACACACATACACACACATACACACACATACACACACATACACACACATACACACACACACACACACACACACATACACACACATACACACACACACACACGTGGTTGCTCAAATCAATATTATGTTAATATAGAGCAGGGGCTAGCAAGGTATGGGGAGTTCACACAGATTCAAAGAAGCAACCAGTGACCAACCATTCGTTACATACATTTGCAGATATATGATAAAGCACCACGCTTACAAGGCTTCCCTGTTTTGGTCGTAACTCTAAAACTGTTAGAACTTTGGGTCATATATCATGTATTTTTAAAGTGAAAGCTCATCCCCTGCAGAGGTCCCAAAGTCTCCAAACCAGATACTGTGAAACAGCACCCAGCATTTTACTTATAACTATACACACACTGTATATATTAGGTGAAAAAGACAAATAGGTGTGCTAATGTAAAGAACGTTCAGTCCATACTGAGGATCCCGGCTCAAGTCATAAAATGAAAGTTGAATCCAGCACCTGTCTCTATTTCTGAAAGCAGCCCATCGTAAACGGAGACTGGAACCGATGTTGAATAAATCATGGAAGAGTTATCTTTTTCAAATAATGCATATATTTATTTTATAATGTGGATAAATAAAAATGTCATGTAATAGATATTTGGAACTCATTTTTACATTTTACATTTTTTTAATTCCAATGGATACAAATATTCTTTAGGGATATTTGTGAACCTCAAAATCTGATTTCAGTGGAATATCCAGTTGTCCAGCAATGTTCTCAGGGATATGTATACATGCAGCCAAAAACTTATAACAACCCACAGCTAGTTTTAGGAAAGGCACTTTTTTGGCAATTTCAAGTCTATGTGGACAATTAAATACGACTCTCCCCACTAATGTTATGATATCTTTGTCATTTTATTAAAATTGTTGTTCTTCTTCTTCTTCTATACAGTATCAGTGGCTTCAGAAGCAAGTGATTATGAAATACTGATGACCGATTCTGACAACATCCATGACTTAACTCTAACAGATAAGCTTCTGTCCGTGTTCTGCTATTGTACGATGTCACCTCAATCTTTTACTACTCTCCTGGAAAAATATATGGATCTGGAGCAATTATGGGATTCTCTGTGCAACCAGACAGGTATAACACTTTTGTTGTTCTTTTTCTCTTATGTCACTTACATCCATGAAAAAGTTGGTTCAACACAGTAGGCCATGTCCTGACTTAACGTCAGGCCATTTTCATACATGACACACGAAAATAGCCTGAAATTATGTACTGCACATGTGCAGCACAAAGAAACTCGGTGAACAACGCAGCCACTCGATGCAGCATTCCATACTGAGTTCATTTTCCTGCACAGGAGGCAGGCCCTTACCATGCACACAAGATACGCATGGTGGGTGGGCCTTTAAATTGTACAGTAAGGGCTTAGCTAAGAGTTTCTGTGCAGAACACTTAATGCAGGGTCAAACGCACAAATCCAGCATCAACACACAGGAGAGTAGAGGGAGTGCGCTGTTCTCCTGCATGTGGGATGTTGATTACCAAAGTCCATACGTTAGTCTCAGAAAAAGTGATATAACCCCTAACTCTGGATCCGGCCCTGTGTTGCCACAATGACTTTCAAAAAGTTTTGTCTTTCTAAAAAACAGAAAATATATGATTTGTGCATATATTTTTGAAAATGTGATTTATAAAAAGACGAATTCTGTGCCAAGCAGCCACTCAGGAGATTGTTAATACAGATCAATAGGCCAGTCTTGAATAGAAACCATTTTGGAAAGGAGCCTAGGGCAATTCAGGTCCAAAAGAGGGACAGTTGGGAGTTATGATCAAAGTCTATTTTATTTTTAATAGCCTACTTGAAATAATTGATGCGCATATACATATATATAAGAGACACTACACTTAACTGTACACTTTTAACTCTGTACATTGATATACAATTAGTTTTGTGGCAGTAGTAGTTCACCTGGACTTACCCTCTGTTTTTCAAGTGTTTCTTGACCTCTTCTTGTTTCCACATACTATACCTCATGTCTGTCAAATGTGCCATAGCACACAAAATGCTCTTAATTGCAACTAAAACAAAACCTTTGTGTACCCCCCCTCTCTTTTTTCTGTACCCCCCTTTAAATGTTTTTCTTTGTTTAAAGCAAAATTAATCAAAACTATTGATGTTAAAACTGTTTATCCGGCTCTAAGAGATTTGTTTACTATTGCCATGGCAATAATGAACAAATCTATCCAATCGGGTGGCAATGTGAAAAACCCAGGTTGAAAAACAACCTTGGACCTTTCACATTGACACCAGTCCCATGTCAGATCCAGGAAAAAACCCTTCTTTTTTCCTGGGTCATTAGACCCATGTAGAAGAAAAAGGGATGTTTCACATCACCACTAAGTACCTGGATTTTTGGCCAAAATTTTGAAGGTGATGTGAAAGGGGTTTAATAGGGCCTTATTTACTAAAGTCGGTTTTGGCTGGCGATTATTAATAATTAGCCACTGCTGCTGCATCGATTTTTCAAGGTATAAATTGCTGTGCTTTTCTATGGAATAAAAATACAGTTCAAAATAAACATACATAATATACATTTCGATACATGACAGAATAAAACAGTTACATGCATAATGTTTCCCCTTAAAATGTTAAAAAACACAGGTTGCCACACTGTTTTCCAAAAAACGAATTGTTATGTTAAGTGTGTTGCAATAAAATATAATAAAATAAAAGGGTGCCCTCTATTGACCGAATGCACATTAGTAGCGGTGCCCCAGAAGACGAAAAAGCATGACGTCGGGTCAAGTGACATAGGAGGACGAAGACCAGCTGCAAGCACCGGACCATCGTCTACAAGCAAGCGGACAAGAGAAGAAAAACTTCAACACACTTAACATAACAATTAGTTTTTTTGAAAACAGTGTGGCAACCTGTGTTTGTTTAAGGGGAAACATTATGCATTGTAACTGTTTATTTTATTCTGTCATTATGTATGCTTATTTTAAACTGTATTTTTTTTTTTAAACAGCAGCTACAGCGCAGCGTGGTTTTAAGGCTTTACATGCTGATGCTGATATTAATACAAGGCACAGCAATGCTGAGCCTTGTAGTTCTATCAGTGCAGCCATGCTAAGCCTTACAACCATGCTGCTCTTGGCTTTTTACTGAGAACAACACATGTCAAATATATTGACATTTGTTTTTCTATTCAAGTGTGTGTCACTTTCTATGAAAGCGCAACACACACAAGGCGCTTCTTTTCCAGTGCTTTCTGGACGAACTAAAGGCGATTTAGTAAAATAGCCTTTAGTGAATACGGTGATTACTATGTTTTATATGGCAAACAGCTGGAAGATTTTTATCCAGCGATGTTTGCCTTGTCGATTTTGCTAAAGGCTCAAGTCCCAGGACTTTGCCTTTAGTGAATACGGCGATTGCATAATCGCCGGCAAAGTCCTGGGAGTTTGGGCGCTTTTAGCTAAAGCGATCTTAGTAAATGAGGCCCATAGAGTCATTTGGTTTTCAATATCATCTCTATTCAGATTATACAAAAATCTACTCCTGATCTATTACCAACCGTCTTTCTGCCATTTCATGCTGGATATCCTCCCACCAACTCAAACTCAATCTTTCAAAAACAGAGCTATAAATTTTTCCTCTTGCAACCCACCCGGTCTCTCTATTTCTGTTGACAACATTGAAATATTCCCTACTCATAAAGCTCGCTGCCTATGTGTTACACTTGACTTTGAACTGTGCTTTGTGCCCCACATATAATCTGTTTCTAAATCCTGTTATATACACCTAAAAAACATATCTAGAATACGAAAATATTTCTCACAATACACTGTTAAAACTCTCATTCATGCACTAATCATATCCCGCATTGTTTACTTCAATACTTTCCTTACTGGACACCCACAATACAAAGTTACCCATCTACAGTCTATATTTCATGAAGCAGCAAGACTGATTTTCCTTGCACAATGTTCAAATAGAGCTAGTCTATTCTATCAATCTCTACTGTCTCGGTGTCTAGATTTTGTGGACCTGTCTCGGGATTCGAGGGAAAGAAAGTCTGAGCGGATTGGAAGTGGAAGCTGGCAGGTTTAATATAGGACTGGTGCATGAACAGACATCAGAATAAACAGGTATGGATAGAACACTCTCAAAGGTATCAGCCTATGCCTGCTTGGCACAGATGAAAAAGAACAGTCCAATAATTAGTGGAAGTGCACGTGACTGAGGTGCAGATGACTTGACAGGACTGGATTGCAGGTGACTTGACCAGACTGGCGTGCAGGTGACTTGACCGGACTGGAGTGCAGGTGACTTGACCGGACTGGAGTGCAGGTGACTTGACCGGACTGGACTGGGGAGATGCTGACCGGACTGGATTGGGGAGATGCTGACCGGACTGGACAGCAGAGATGCTGACCGGACTGGACTGCAGAGATGCTGACCGGACTGGACTGCAGAGATGCTGACTAGGCTGCAGAGATGCTGACCGGACTGGACTACAGGATCTGGATCAGGATTACAGGATCAGGATTTGCAAGAGCAGATTTGCAGGATCAGGATTGCAGGATCAGGATATGCAAGACCAGGATTGCAAGATCAGGATCAGGATTGCAGGATCAGGATTTGCAAGAGCAGGATTGCAGGTGAACCAGGCACCTTGGATGAACAAGTTGTTCTGGCAATGCATGCATTGTGCAAAAAGGTTTAAATAGCCCGTCCAGTGCACAGATTGAGGAATCATGTGTGCGCAGAGGAACATCTGAGTGGCTGCTGGGAATCACCTGACAGGAGGCAAGATGGCGATGCCCATGCAGCAGAGGATAGTTGAGCAGATGCCTAATCTCAGACACTAACAAGCACACATGCTGCAATGGAGATTGTGCAGGAGGCTGCCACTATTTGGAGTGGCACCTCTGGAGGGCTGGAGAGCGGGCATGACGTGGGAGTGCTGCTGACAGTTGGCTCCCGACATGGTAAGTGCGGCGCTTGCCGCTGCATATCGTGACAGTACCCCCTCCTTTACGGGTGACCTCTGGACGCCCAGTTGGAGTCTTCGCGGGATGCCTGGAAAGGAATTTTTTTTATTAACCTAGGCGCATTGATGTCAGAGGCGCGGACCCATGCGCGCTCTTCGGGACCGAATCCCTTCCAGTCCACCAAGTATTCAAGATGGCCATAGCGGACTCGTGAATTTACAATCTCCTTAACTTCAGATTCATCCTCTTGAGCTCCTGAGATCCAAGAAGGTGTTTTCAGAGGTGATGAACCTGTTGATCACAAGAGGTTTGAGCAGGGATACATGAAAGGAGTTAGGAATTCGAAGGTGAGGAGGCAGATCCAATTTATAGTCCACTGGATTGATGACCTTACTGATCTTGAAGAGACCCAAACACCTAGGAGTGAATTTCGTCGAGAGTACCTTGAGGCGAAGATTTTTGGAGGCCAGCCATACCCTATCTCCTGGATGAGGGGGAATGGCACTTCTTTTGCGATCAGCGTGAGTCTTGTATCTCTTGGAGGCTTTTAAAAGTGCAGTTCTCACCTTCTTCCAAATCTTTGCAAACTTTTCCAAAGATGCTACAGATGCAGGCACAGAGGTGGCTGTGAGCAAGGAAAAGGGTGGAACCCTGGGATGGTGTCCGTATATCACCTTAAACGGAGTATCGTCCAGAGATTTGTGGTAATGTTAATTATGTGTGAACTCCACCCATGATAAAAGGTCTACCCAGTCATCTTGAGACGAGGATACATACAGACGGATAAAGGTTCCAAGGTCCTGATTAACTCGCTCCGTTTGTCCGTTCTTATGTGGGTGATAAGCAGTTGAGAACTTAAATTGATCTGGAGGCTTTTGCAAAGTGCTTGCCAGAAACGAGCCGTGAACTGGACACCTCTGTCAGACACAATTTCTTCTGGACATCCGTAAAGACCGAAGATGTGGGTGATGAATAGCTGAGCCAGGACGGGGGCAGAAGGTAACCCTTTTAGAGGTATAAAGTGCGCCATCTTGGAGAATCGGTCAATAACTACCCAAATGGGTTTACAGAGGGGTAGGTCGGTGACAAAGTCCATTGAAATATGGGACCATGGAGTTCTTGGAACCGGTAAAGGCTGAAGAGTACCAGGAGGTGCCTTCCAGGGAGTTTTGTGCTGAGCACACTGGGAACATGTTCTGACATAATCCTTGACGTCCTCACAGAGAGACTGCCACCAATAGTCCCGGGAGATGAACACCAAAGTTTTGGTGATGCCCAAATTGTTACAGTCGGCCAGAGGGATTCTCACCAGGGGCCCGGAGTCTATGTCAAACACCAGGTGTTCACTAGAGCCTCTAGTGGTGAGGATAGTCTGGGCTGCTGGGCTGACAGGTCGTGCCCCTGGTGATCGTCCCAAAGGGGAACTGCAGCGTGGCTTAGGCTGACTGGAACCCAAGTACTCACTAGTACACTCGCATACAAGATAACACTTGGACAAGATAACTGTGCTCTCATAAACAGTAAGGTTTATTGATAATAATGCTGGTACCCTTGTAAACAGTACAGAAGTAATGCAAAGCATATAAACATAAATAGCCGGGTGTAAATGGGAACCCACTAGCAGGGGAACCATGAGGAGTATAATGCTAGCCCTAGCTGTACTCGGGCTACCTCCTATACTCAGCAACAGGCTTCTGAGCAACTGCACTACAAGTCCCAGAGGAACAACGAGAAAGTACTGAGGTGTTACACGTACTAGCAGGGGAGACAGATGACAAGTCTACCTGACACTGCAAGCTGGAATAACAGTGGAGCAACTGCTCTAACAGAGATGGTAATACCACTAGGTGAGACAGATGGTAAGTCTACCTAAAACACACTGCAGGCTGGAATAACAGTGGAGCTACGCTCTAACAATACACACTGACGAAAACAAGCCAGTGGCAGACACACACAGCGAACACACTGGAGATAATACTACACAGCGGTAATACAAGCTGGTGACACACAGCAACACACACACTGGAGATAGAACTACACAGCGGAACAAGAGCTGGTGGCGGAGTTTAGATAATTTTCCAGGGCATTCTCTGGAAGCATGGGAGCGGGCTCAGAAGACTGAAGGTTATATAAATTAGAATAGAAGGTTCGAAATGTCTGAGCCATCTCTGTGGGGTTATAAATAGAGGGAGAATCCAGCGAATATTTAAGTTCATTAATCATTTTGGAGGCCTGCTGTTTTCGCAGTTTGTTTACTAAAAGGCGGTCCGCTTTATCAGATTTATCATAGAATAGCTGATGAAGACGTTTTAGGTTATGAGCTGCGGTACGGGAAAGGATGGTATTAAGTTGGCCTTTGACTGTTGCTATTTGAGTCTGAAGGGTAGGGGAAGGGGAGAGCTGCAGTTGCGTTGTTAACGAGGCCAGTTGGGTTTCTAAAGCTGAACGGGAGATGAGTGATTGTTTTCTTAGGGCTGCCTGTTTGCTGATAATGTGGCCTCGGACTGTGGCCTTATGGGCCTCCCATACAATTGCAGAGGATACCTCCTCTGTATCATTAAGTTCAAAATATGTTTGTATGTGGGTCAATAAATTTAGGTAGGATTCAGGGTTTATTAAAAGAGTGTCATTGAGGCGCCAGGAGGGTCTCTTAGAGTGTCTGCAGATCAGGTCGCATGTGAATGATATCGCTGCGTGATCTGTCCAGGCCAAAGGGCATATATCTGCAGATCTAATGAACCAGTGTAGAAGTTTCTTATGAAGGCCTACAGGGACAAAAGTCTTGCCGACTGAAATGGTGTGTGTACTGGCAACCTGGACTGGGTTCAGAATAAAATGGTCCTCTTTTCCTTCAGCATCCTCTGGAGAAAACAGTCTGGATAAGGTATCCGCCTTGCAATTCTTTGAACCTGGTCGGAAGCGAAGTTGAAGGTTAAAACGAGGAAAAAAAGAGAGACCACCAAGCTTGACGTGGATTGATACACTGGGCAGTTTTGAAATAAAGCAGGTTTTTATGGTCTGTGAAGACCGTGACTGGATGAACCGCACCTTCAAGAAGGCTAGCTTCATGGCAAGAAGCTCCTTCTCTCCGATGGCATAATTCTTTTAGGCCGGAAGTAATCTCTTGGAGAAGAAGCCACACGGGTGGATCTGACCGTCCGAGAACCTGTGGGACAGGACCACCCCTGTTCCAGTTGCGGAGTCGTCTACCTCAAGCAGAAATGGTAGAGAGGTGTTCGGTTGACGGAGGAAAGTGACAAAAGCTTCCTTCAGCTGTTGAAATGCCTGTTGACTTTCCACAGGCCATTTTGTGGTGTTGCAACCTTTACAGGTCAAAGAGGTAATGGGAGCAAGGATCGTGGAGTAGTCCCAGATGAAGCAACGGTAGAAATTGGCAAAGACAATGAATATGTGGATGCCTCTCAGAGAAGTAGGTTGTGGCCAGTCCAGAATGGCTTGGATTTTCTCAGGATCCATCTGAATCTGGGTTCCTGACAAAATGAAACCTAGGAAAGAGATGTTGTTGGTCTCAAAGACAAATTTTTCCAACTTTTAGAATAAATGGTTCTGCAGTAGGCAGGACAGGACTTCCTTGACCGTGGTGCGGTGGGTAGGCAGATCCTTGGAGAAAATTAAGACGTCATCCAGGTAGACTACCACCGAGGTGTTCAGTAGATCCCGGAAGATCTCGTTGACGAAGGCCTGAAAGACAGCAGGAGGATTACTTAGGCCGAAAGGCATTACCAGGTATTCATAATGCCTGTCCCGGGTGTTAAAAGCTGTCTTCCACTCATCGCCACTTTTGATCCTGATGAGGTTATACGCCCCTCTAAGGTCAAGTTTGGTGAATACATAAAACCCTTAAAACTTGACACGGTCGAACATTTCAGGAATCAAGGGCAGGGGATACCAATTCTTGATGGTTATGGAGTTCAGACCATGGTAATCAATACAGGGACGGAGACTGTTGTCCTTTTTCTTGACTAAAAAAAACCCTGCGCCTGCGGGAGACGAGGAGGGGCGGATAAAACCTCTGGCTAGGTTTTCATGGAGGTATTCAGACATGGCTTGAGTTTCAGGTAATGATAGTGGATATGTTCTACCCCGTGGGGGTGTAGATCTGGGAACCAGGTCGATTGGACAATCCCAGGGGCGGTGAGGCGGTAGAGTCTTGGTAGACCGCTTACTGAAGATGTCCTTGAATTCTTGGTACTGGACCGGTAGAATAGGAGACAGCTCAAGCTTGGTAATGTGATGTGAAAGGACACGAGACAGGTAGTCTTGGAAACAGGTTTTACCCCAAGAGACAACTTGGGAGGAAGACCAGTCAATATGGGGGTTGTGCTGCTGGAGCCAGGGCAACCCCAGAATGACGGGGAAGCTGGTTTTGGATAACACCAGGAACTGGATAGTTTCTTCATGCAGGACTTCCACTCGGAGTTTTACAGGAACAGTTCGGTGGGTGATGGTGCCGCCAGGTATTCGACTGCCATCCACAGCCGTGAGATAAGTGGGAACAGAAATTTTTGGGAATTCGTAAAGTCTCCACAGAAGATATAGAAACAAAATTTTCAGTGGCTCCAGAATCAAGCAGAGCAGTCAAACTGGTCTGTGCAGAATTGAATATTAGAGTGGTGGGAAGAGTACAGTCTTGATGCTGAGGAGCGTAACAGCACCCCTAATTTAGCCTAATTTAGCCTCCTCTGTCCCAGTTAGGAGCGCCCATTTCCCAGACGTTTGGTGCATTGGATACAAATGTGACCGGATTCCCCACAATAAAAGCATAAATTGTCCTTCGCTCTCCTTTGACGTTCCTGGACAGAGAGCTGAGATCTCCCAAACTGCATGGGTTCCTCCAGAAGTGGAGTGGAATTCCTGGGATGAGAAGAAGCTACAGGAGCTTTAGGAGTGATCTCCCTCCTTTCAGAAGCTCTCTCACAAAGGCGAATGTCTATTCATATACAGATAGAAATTAACTCGTTGAGAGTAGTGGGTAGCTGGGAAGAAATTAAGTTAGCCTTAATTTGATCAGCCAGTCCATGCCAAAAGATAGAAATGTGGGCATCTTCTCCCCAAGATAAGGCGGAGGATGTCTGTAGCCACGGAAGCGGAGCGGCCCGGAGTGTCGAAGATGACTCAGAAAGTGTCCAGAAAATCGTTTAGATTAGACAGGATCGGGTCATTTTTCTCAAGGAGAAGGAATACCCGATTCAAAGCCATTCCAGAGAGCAGGGAGATGATGTAAGCCACTTTGATTCTATTGGACTGGAAGTTGTCAGGCTGGAGATTAAAGTGCAGGAGGCATAGATTCAAAAATCCCCAACACAATTTGGGGTCACCGTCATATTTGGCGGACGTGGACAAGGGAACTCTTGGACCACCAGAAGCAGAGGAAAGTCCCAAGGGTGGAGAGGAATTTTGGTGCATTACGGTATGCTGAAAGGCACCTACTTGGTTGGCCAGTTCATGTAAACAGGTTACCACTTGTCCAATAGTAGCCGCCTGGCGCTCTAATCTGTCTGCCATGGTAGGCACAGCCCTCTGGTTGTTCACCTCGGACGGATCCATGTGGCCAGAACAAACTGTCATGGTGTCTAGATTTTGTGGACCTGTCTCGGGATCCGAGGGCAAGAAAGACTGAGCGGATTGGAAGTGGAAGCTGGCAGGTTTAATATAGGACTGGTGCATGAACAGATATGAGAATAAACAGGTATGGATAGAACACTCTCAGGGGTATTAGTCTATGCCTTCTTGGCACGGATGAAAAAGAACAGTCCAATAATCAGTGGAAGTGCACGTGACTGAGGTGCAGATAACTTGACTGGACTGGAGTGCAGGTGACTTGACCGGACTGGCGTGCAAGTGACTTGACCGGACTGGAGTGCAGGTGAATTGACCGGACTGGAGTGCAGGTGACTTGACCGGACTGGAGTGCAGAGATGCTGACCAGGGCTGGACTGCAGAGATGCTGACCGGGCTGGACTGCAGGGATGCTGACTGGGCTGGACTGCAGGGATGCTGACCGGGCTGGACTGCAGGGATGCTGACCGGACTGGACTGCAGGATCTGGATCAGGATTGTAGGATCAGGATTTGCAAGAGCAGGTTTGCATGTTCAGGATCGCAGGTTTGCAGGATCAGGATTTGCAAGAGCAGGATTGCAGGTGAACCAGGCACCTTGGATGAACAAGTTCTGGCAATGCATGGACTGTGCATATGGGTTTAAATAGCCCGTCCAGTGCACAGATTGGCTGGAGGAATCATGTGTGTGCAGAGGAGCATCTGAGTGGCTGCTGGGAAACCCCTGACAGGATGCAAGATGACGACGCCCATGCAGCAGAGGATGGTTGAGCAGATGCCTAATCCCAGACACAAACAAGCACACATGCTGCAATGGAGATTGTGCAGGAGGCTGTCACTATTTGGAGTGGCACCTCTGGAGGGCTGGAGAACGGGAATGACGTGGGAGAGCCACTGACAGATGGCTCCTGACATAGTAAGTGCAGCGCTTTTCGCTGCATATCGTGACATCTACATTTCCTGTTTACTACAGAAACAAATCCAAAATCCTCTTACTAGCCTATAAAGC
This sequence comes from Limnodynastes dumerilii, assembly GCA_011038615.1. Taxonomy (NCBI): domain Eukaryota; kingdom Metazoa; phylum Chordata; class Amphibia; order Anura; family Limnodynastidae; genus Limnodynastes; species Limnodynastes dumerilii. The sequence goes on along the minus strand of WWET01000121.1, from coordinate 893,908 downwards.
CATAAACACCACTGCACCTGCATACTTATCCTCACTTGTTTCAAGCTATATCCCAGCTCGATCTCTCAGATAATAAAAAGATCTATAACTCTCTTCTGCACTTCATAAATGCTCTGATTCCCGGTTACAGTACTTCTCTTGGGCTGCACCCACTCTCTGGAATCGGTTACACTCTCCGGAACGATACTGATTGCCGAAAATGGGACAGTCGAAAGTTACTTTTCGGATGTCCCATTTTTGAATACTTACCGCTTTCGACTTTTTTTTGTGATTGGGTGAGTATGCCATTCGGCATACTTTACCCAGTCACTTTCGCAATTACGTTGTCCTTCCGCTGTCTGGGATATCCCTCCGCCGCTGCTCATCAGACCAGGAACAGGTGAGTAAACTATCTGTGCAGGTTAGAGTTAGGGTCAGGCTGCAGGGGAGGGAAAGTTAGGGTCAGGTTGCAGGGGGAGGGAGGGTAAGGCTACGGTAGATGGAGGGTTAAGGTCAGGCTGCAGGGGAGGGAGGGTTAGGGTAAGGCTGCCAGGAATGGAGGGTTAGGGTTAGGGTAGTGAGAGGGGATGGTTAGGGTTACAATTAGGAAAGGGACTATTTTTCGTTACCATTTAGTAGAACGGAGCTTTCGGTGCTTCGTGGATCGATTGCTATGCCTCATCGAGGCATAGCAATTGAAATCCCAGCCAGTTCACAACTGGCTGGGAGAAATCTGATTTTTCAAAAATCAGGTTTTCGTTGCTGGTAACCGCTCTGGAATTACCTTCCTCGCCCATTAAGACTATCCACTACTCTCCAAACTTTCAGACGCTCTTTTAAAACTCACCTCTTCAGACAAGCTTATCAAATTCTTCAACCTTCTTAAACTTTATTTACCATATTAAAAACCACTTTGCCTTTCTGTTACATTAATAATACAAACCCGCACACTCTCTTTTTATTCTAAAATTCACTCATCTCTGTAATAACACTGTTGTGTAACTAGATCATACAGAGCACTTAGCACTTTTACCATACAACCTGGCTGGTCCATTGTGTGATATATAGCACTTGCCCTTATGTATCAAACCCAATGTCCTAAAGAGTGTAAGTTTGTGAGCAGGGCCCTCCTACCCACCCAGTCTGTTTATTACCACCCAGTCTTGTTTATACTAATTGTTAAAATTGCGCGACGTAATCTGCTAGCACTATATAAAAACCTGTTAATAAATAAAATAAGAAATGAATAAATAGGGTATGACCAGTTTAAGATATGTTTTGGTAGTTTTGAAATTGAGCCAACAGAACCAGTTTTCAGAGAAATCTGTTAATTTTTACCATCTTGAAGGATGATATTGTCCGTTGTAATTTTAACTTCAACTTGGTCACACCATTCCCTAAACAATGGGGGATGGGGGTAGTATTTGCCAAATTGAAGATGTTTGGGGCTGATCCAGAGCTACGCCCGCCGTGTTAACTGAAAAGCCGATCTACAGCTGCGCCGGGCAGATGTTGCTTGGCGTAACTACGGCAACGCCCGATCGTGGATCGGGCATCTGTAGCACCTGCGTTGTAACGCTGGAGGGTGCGTCCCCCAGCGTTACTACGCAGAGGTTAGTGCAGGGAGGCGGGGGGAGGGAGGGTAATGAGGCTGGGAGGGCGGCATTATCGTACTAACGCCGCCGTCCCAGCGTATTTACACTCCCTTACACCGGCTGAAGTTAGAGTAGCCTTCAGCCGGCGGGGTGTAAACGGCTGAAGTTAGGGTAGCCTTCAGCCGGCGTAAGGGAGTATAAATACGATGGGGCAGGGGGGAGTCCCACGATGTAACGCTAAGCGTTAGTACGCTCAGCGCTACATCGTAGGTCTGGATCAGGACCTTTGAGAGGAGAATTTTGTGTCATGATATAGATATGATGACATGAGAAAGGATACAAAATTCAGGATTGGTCATAACCTCTCTCAAGAGTGGCATGGAGAGAACAAATCATGTCTCTTTTAACAATTGTCAGTAGGTGGAAACATTTCTTCATAGGTCAAGTGTGACCTTTTTAAACAAAGGGGAAGTGTAGGCCTGCAGTGACTATCGGAAGATTACCACTTAGATCAGGGGCAGAGACGCTACGCTACCCTACGATAGATAGATAGATAGATAGATAGATAGATAGATAGATAGATAGATAGATAGATAGATAAATAGATAGATAGATATGTAGCACCCGGGTGGTAAGGGCTACAGGTTTTTTTATTAAATATAATATATTGATGGTATTGGATGTGGATCGCAGAGAGGTGTGAGCAATGTAAGAAAACTAAGAAACTTTCTACTAATTTTAATAAAATAAATTTATTTTGGTTTTAATAAATATTCTTTCTGATGTTTCGGTTTTTTTTAGAATATGCAGAAAACTTTTACTACTTCTCAAAATGCAATAAAAATAATTTTCAATTTCCTAACAATAGCAATTCTTTCTCTTTACAAATTAGCCTCAATACAATATAACAATTGAGTATTTCCACATATCAAGCCATAAAAGACAGTTTCTTATTAACTCTTAGGTTTACTAACTTTACACCTTAAGTATGACTAATATTATTTTACACTAAATTAACTGCAATTTAATACTAAACTAAACAAACACATATGTAATAATGAAATTACCCCTAACACTACAGTTTTACAACTTTAGATGAATTTTCAATGAAAAATGTCCATTAGCAGTTAATAATACAAATTTATAACACGTCCTAAATATTTCTCAAATGGAGGAACAGGATATTTAAAGGTCTTTTCTGTGGAATATACTTCTCCCAATAGATAGTAGAGAGTTCACCTTTCAGCTATTTCTCCCACTCGCCTCTCACAGCTTCAGCACCAATTGCAAGACGTAATCTTTACCACACAATACCTCTCTCAAATGTTGTCACAAACTGTAAGTTCCCTCTCTTAATATCGCTGTCTCTTTCACACCTTTCTCCTCTCCAGTAACTCTCTCTCCGTTCACCGCTACCTCCAGCCCTCCTCCCGATGTACTAAAATCTCCAATCTCCTCTGACAGTCTCCGGCTCCTCTCTCC